>JASAMV010009077.1:0-12187 GCA_030248065.1 Rhynchonema sp. JSB1_4
GTGACCCTCGCGTGTGCACTTGGTGACAGTGCGATTGGATCAAGTTGACTGCCACTCCTCCGCCTGCTGACTGAAAATGTGATTTCTCCTGAATTTGTGTTTCAGATCATTCCTAGTCTAGTTTGTTTCGTCGCTGGCAGTCAGAAGATATTTTATATTGTTTGTTTCGTTGCGTCGTCGTGCCGTTTCACTTTTATTTCTTTTGCATTTATCATTTTAACCCCGGATAAAGTGTGCTGAGCTAAGCGCAAGAGGGGGTTCAGTTCGAGCGAAGTGAGAACTTACAGGAATGGCTGCAGCTCTCGCTGCTGCTTTTGCTCATTTTTGTTCTTGTTGCTGCGCCTTCGCGCACGCGTTCTTGTCCGCTGTTTCTGTTCACTGCCGCCTTGCCCTGCTGCGGATACCATTGCATTCTTTGTGTAGCACTGACACTCATCATGACAATTGAAGCATGGTCGCTGCTTCATCATTCCAATTTTTCCTGTATTTGTCCTCTGTTCCTCTTGCGCAGCCGTTCGTTTTTGACAATCTCGGGAATAATGGCCTTTCTCATTGCACAGAAAGCACGTCACTTCGGACGCCGGCCTTTGCTGTCGCTGTTGAGCCTGTGCGCCTGACGTATTTTGGCCATTATTTTGTATCTGCGGCTGCTCTTGCTGCTGCTGACCCGGCGTTGTGCTCGGTGTCACTGACACTCCTTGCAGGCACTCACGAGCAATGTGTCCTGGCTGGTTGCACGTATGACATGTACGTGAATCGAAACCTCGTCCGCGGAATCCACCACCCCTGCCTCGAAAGCCCTGGCCGCCACGCCAGCCACCATTGTAGCCTCCTTGGTCTTGCTGTTGATCTTGAGATTGCTGTTGGCCATTGTTGTAGTTGTTGTTGAAGCGGCCGCCTCTGCCACGGAAACCAAAACCGTTTCCCCGTTGTGGGTATCCCGTGTTTTGGCTCTGTTGCTGTTGCTGACCGCTTGCAGCTTTCTCATGCTCAGTCGCAACCAGGTATGCACGAACGGCAGCCATCATGGCATTCAAGTCCTTCGATGGAACTTGTGTGCGCGCCAAATGCGCTCGCAGCTCTGGGGTTAGGCCACGGGAAAACAGCTGGCCCACATGCTCATGGAACACTGTCCTTGAAGCATCAGGATACACCTTGATCACCAGATCGTGCACGCGCTGCACATAGCTTTCGATCGTCTCGTTGTTCTTCCATTTGAAATTCGACATTTCAATTTCAGCAGCAAAATCGGTCGATGTGCATCCAAACGTCACTTTCAGGGCCTTCGTGATTTTCTCAAAATCGAATCGGCTTGTGCCCTGATTTTCCCAATATTGTCGTGCGATAGGGCCCAACGTCAAGTAGAACACGTATGCGGCCTCTTGCTGCGTCTGCGCACCGACTTCCCTGCACAGATGAGTCACTTCACGCACAAAAGCACCAAAGTGCTGTTTTGACGTGTGACCATCGTATTTGACAGCGCCCAATTTGTTGTGCAAAACCACATAGTTCTTCAGTTTGTTTCGACGCTCCAAGCTCAGCGTCCAATCATTTTGCAGTGGTTTGCCCTCTCGCGTAAAATACTTGAATTCTTCTTCCAGTTCGTACTTGTTGATATCAAATGCAGCTGAAGTGTCAGCTGGTTCACGCCGTTGACCAGGTTGTGCAATCATTTGCTGGCCACTCAATTGCTGTTGCCAGTTCAACATGGCCAAATCTGTTGATTGGTCCAATTGTTCACGACCATTTTCTTGAGCAATCGGTCTGTGCGACGGAGTCGGGCTGGGACGACGAGGGGGTGGTCGGCCACCGCCGCTACCACCACCATTGCCTCCTCCATTCCATGGGGGGTCGCCACCAGGGTCTCCCGGACCACCGCCGCCACCATAACCGCCACCACTGGCGCCATATCCACCACTTTGGCCCAAATAGCCATTATTGTTGTCGTGTCTGCCATGACCGACCTCGCCTGGCACCACAAGACCGTTTCCGCCCGATGGCCCAGCCATAGCAGGCCATGGACCCCTCGGTGCACCAGTGTGCTGCGTACTTTGGCTTGGTCCAGCAATGTGTTGTTCCCGATTCCCACTCTGATCACCCTGTTGTGATCGAGCGCTGTTCACATTGGGCGGACCCAAATATTGACAGGCAAAATTGTAGACTTCCACCGCATCTTTTCGTGCCCAAGGTGCACTTCGTGGTGGGATGACTTGGCCTTGTTCGTTGCGCTGTGGTGCTCGCTGCGGTTGATCTTCCCGATTCCCATGTTTAATGTGGATTGCAGCCTTGTCGATCTTTCCAATTCCAGAAATCCACAAAAACGTCCATAGGTCCAGTTCCTTCATTTGCAGACGCGCGACATCATCAAAGTCGCCGTCCGGATATCGATCGATCAAATATCGCTGCATTGCTTGCACGAAATTGGGGTTGATTTGGTGCCATTCACGCACATCAACTTCGAAAACCCCGTCTCCAATTTGCCTGAATATCATGTGCGGTGTACGTTCACCGTTTTGTTGACGCTGCTCTGGCGACATCAGCGTTTCTGGCATCGGCATCGCACCCAAACCCGGACTAAATTCCAAGTCCCTGAGTCTGGAAGCCGGTCTGCCATCAATATTGTTGACCACAACTTGACCGTGTTGTGGTTGCTGCCTTTGTTCATTTGGCACTTGCAGCAAATCTTCATTCAAATCATTTCCATTTTCATTCACATTATTCGGCTGTTCATTTGGCGGACGCTCAACCACCTGGTGCTGCTCTCCAGCACGCACATTTGGTGTTGACGTAAATCTGGGGCCGATATTTCTGTCGTTCTTCGGCTTGTCTCCAATATCGTTCAGCTTGCCCAGCTGCTGTTTCACTTTGTTGTTTCGATCGGCCATTTCGCGCACAAACAGCTCATTCTGCTGTCTTCGGTCATGCGCACGCGTGCTGCGCGGCTGAGAGACAGACGGGCGCCTTCTATTTTTATTTTGTTCGTCTTGTCGTTGTTCTGACTGTTCAGCAGCCGGCTGAGCTGGGTTTCGAGCCATATCGTCGGGGTGAGCACAAGCATGAATTCCACTGAACTCAGCCTCAACCCCTTGCTCGACGCTTTCTTGTTCCAATAATTCATCGCCCATTCTTCGTTCGGCTAGCCCTTCAATAAAATTCCTCGTTCGTTGACTTTCGGGCTGATCTTCTGTCGGTCTGTCAGCCCCAGGCGATGGTTGACTCGTGCCAGGCAGCCTCAGCTGCGGATTTTGCTCCATCAGATTTTTGACATGCGGGCAGTCCACAAAAATGTGGTTTTCATCACCACAACCAATGCAAACATGCACTGGATTTCTGGGCGCCGTCGTATCTCTGCGGTCGCCTCCAATGAAACTCCTGAGTCGGTTCATTTTGTTCGTTGTCGCCGTTTTTCTTTCTTCAACAATAAAATCCAATCGGTCAATCACGTCGGGTTTTCAAAACACGAAAACCAAGCAGCGACGCTGTGTTTCGTTCCGTCCCACAGCAAAAATCCAGACCGACGAGCTTGAATTTGATGTGAATGGGCTTTTGGGATCCAACACCCTAAGCCTCAGACACGGGCCCGTTTTTCGGACTGTCCTCCCAGAGATCCAACACTCCGGTGCAGTCAAAACGGCCTCAAATTTAGCGTTGAAACTGTATCGCCCAGGTCTCAGTACCCAGGTACAGCTTTCGTTCAAGTCGGCCAAAAATCACTGTGTCGAGACTCCACAAAACAACCAGCAGGCCCAGTCACAAACTAGCGCAATTTGCGACAGGGGCCCGATCGCTCCTGGCTTTTCCAAGCCTCGTTTCGTCCGCTTCTTGTCGTTTGGGCCGGGGTCAGCACCCCCCCAAATTTTTCGGTCCTGTTTTTGGGCTGGGGTCAGCACCCCCCCAACGTTTCCAGTCACGAATTTGGGCCGGGGTCAGCACCCCCCCAAAATTTCTCGATCGATTGTGGGGCTGGGTCAGCACCCCCCCAACTTTTTCAGCTTTTTGTTCGGGCTCACCACTTGTGATCTTGTGGGAGCACACCCGTCCAAGCACTCCCACGAGGATCGCGCCGCACTCGGTCTCGTAGAGTGCAGCCAGGCAACACTCCCAGTGCAGCCACTGACACACTCAACAACACTCTCCAATCGTCCACAAGTCGTCCGTCGGATTCTTGACCAAATCCGACGGGAACACGCAGCCTTCTCAAGACTGCTTTGCTGGCTCTTTCAGCCGGCCTCCTCAAGGCCGCACTTTCTGGCTCCTTTCGAGTCTTGTCTTCTTGCTTCTTTCTTGTTTCTTCTGTCTTCTTTCTTCGTCTAAAAGCTATAAAAGGAGATTGTTTGACCTGAAATACTTGCACACACAAAAATATAAGGCAAACAGGCCAGCCAAATCAGCTGGCTGCAGCAATTCCTGCAGTTCTCACTTCGCTCGAACTGAACCCCCTCTTGCGCTTAGCTCAGCACACTTTATCCGGGGTTAAAATGATAAATGCAAAAGAAATAAAAGTAAACGGCACGACGACGCAACGAAACAAACAATATAAAATATCTTCTGACTGCCAGCGACGAAACGAACTCAGACTCAGAATAATCTGAACGCAATACAAGAGAAATCACATTTTCAGTCAGCAGGCGGAGGAGTGGCAGTCAACTTGATCCAATAGCAGTGTCACCATGCACACGCGAGGGTCACACAGAAATTGGTCAACACAATGAAAGAGAAAATCCAACTGATGTTTCAAGAGCGACCTACCAAATCGAACAAGTCCCTGTGCGCATCAGCGGGCACTGCGGATCGTTGCCTGCGTGCGTCCAGCCACCAATTATTGGTCAACATGGCACATTTTAATCCCTTGGCTTTGATGCGACGCACGGCTGCGAGCATGTTGGCACGAACGTGCACGTCGGCGGACGACAGTTGTTGGCCGATTGCGAACGCCGATGTGATCGCGTCGACCGAGACCGGGCGCTGCAATTTTGAAAAAAATGCGCGAAATTGAAAAATTAAACTTGAAAAAAATGCAAAATTAAAAAAATTATGACTCCAGAAGACGCACATTATGACCGGGACGGGACTTGGTAATCGGATCGGATGAGTATTGCCTCCGTCACGTGACCACGGCGAGATCGATCCGAATACCAATTTTAAGATGCAGGCCTGCCTGTTTTTGTCTGTTCCATCTGCATGGTTCAGAATGAAACATCAGACTGCAAATTTGCATTTGCCTGATGGCGGCCCGCATGCAAGCGGCCATTGTCTTACTGATGTTTCACGCTGCAAGTCCAAAACTTGCATTCCCCAAAGGAGACAAGTGAAGAAAAGGGATGAACGTCAAACTATAGTAAACGAGTGGCAGATAGTCAGTGAAAAATACATAAATTAGGCATATGGGTGATATTTTCGAAACGGTGTAAAGGTCAGTTGGGTGTAAAGGTCGGTGGAAAGCTCGGTCGACAGCTCAGTGTGATAGACCTCGGTGTAAACTTGAAACATTCCATGTTAATAACAGGCAATGTTTCACGTTTACACCGAGCTACGCCGACCGAGCTTTCGACCGAACTTTACACCGACCTTTACGCCCAACTGACCTTAACACCGTTTCGAAAATTCCACCC
This sequence comes from Rhynchonema sp. JSB1_4, assembly GCA_030248065.1. Classification (NCBI taxonomy): domain Eukaryota; kingdom Metazoa; phylum Nematoda; class Chromadorea; order Monhysterida; family Xyalidae; genus Rhynchonema; species Rhynchonema sp. JSB1_4. The sequence continues at coordinate 5,613 of JASAMV010009077.1, forward strand.
TATGGGTGATATTTTCGAAACGGTGTAAAGGTCAGTTGGGTGTAAAGGTCGGTGGAAAGCTCGGTCGACAGCTCAGTGTGATAGACCTCGGTGTAAACTTGAAACATTCCACGTTAATAACAGGCAATGTTTCACGTTTACACCGAGCTACGCCGACCGAGCTTTCGACCGAACTTTACACCGACCTTTACGCCCAACTGACCTAAACACCGTTTCGAAAATTCCACCCTATGACGTAATGACTGACTAATACCTGATCCGCACTCATGTCAGCATTGAGCAGCGGTGCAACGAACGTAGCGAATTCTGGGGCAGTGATCGCGCCTCGTTCAAGTTCATAGAATCGATGCACATTCGCATCCGACAACATTGATCGAATGAAGACACCATTCTGCAGGCCATGCTCGCGCTCAAACCGTTTCCAGACGTGCGCGGGCGAATCGATCTGATGATGATGTTTCAGTGAGCTCTTGCTCGCCGTTGGTTTTGTCTTGACTCCAACTGGCATTTAATACTCAATTAGTGCGCCAATTGACCCCTTAAACGCGCATTAATTTTTGTCAACTGTGCGCTAAATGAAGTTCAAAAAAGAACTGTAATTAATGCGCAATTTCCACTTCATCTGGCGCAGAAATGACAGCAATTAATGCGCATTTAATGGGCCAAATGGCGCACTAATTGCACATTAATTATTGTACAATTGGCAGCAATTAAAGCGCATTCAACGGATTATTATGACGCACCGATCATCAAGTGTGACACTAGCTGTATGGCGACGAAATTTCCATTATCAAATCAAAAGAGAGACAGGCTCAGAGCAATTGATCAACTCACAAGCACGCCACCGACATCGAATATCACGGCACGAATCGGGGTGATCGGCCGCTTCATCGTTGAATTGTGGTATGTGGATCGAACGGTGGAACGGCTGCTGATCGGGAATAAATTGATGGAATCGACGGCGAGAATTGATGATCGGAATGCAAGTCGACTGCACATCGCATACGCGCGTTTTTTGGACGCCCTCAACCGCCTGCTGTTAGGTTTTCTGATTGGCAAGATGAAGAGCGTTGATAACGGCGGCATGTAATCTCTGAAACACTACCTATGATCAGCCATGTATGGGTAATGCACACTCTGGCACTGCACATTGGGCTGGAAATAGTCAAAGAGCAAGCAAAACAGTCGTGTGCAAACTTGCCCAGACGTACAGCAGGCAACCGGTTGTACTCTGTGTGTCGTGTGTGCTTGTGTGTATCAGCGGCACTGCCACGCACACAGACTGACCAACTTTGTGTGCAAAAGAAGCTTTGCACCAAGAGTTTGAAGTTTTTTCTTGTGTCACCTTGATATTCAGGGTTTCTTTTCTGGTTTCTGCGACAGAATGTGTTGTGTAAAGTTTACCGTTTTTTCTTGTGTCACCTTGATATTCAGGGTTTCTTTTCTGGTTTCTGCGATAGAATGTGTTGTGTAAAGTTTACCACACAGCCGGGTAAATATAGTATCAATGACTGCTTGTTTGTCTGTTTGGGGGCTGTTCTGGCGACCTGGTATTTCCCCGCAACATTTGATGCACTGATGCTTCTGATTTGTGATTTCCAGCAACAAGAACTTAGTTTCAGATTGATCATAATCAATTGTCTTGGTTCATCAACTCATCATGGCCAAATATCTTGGTCTGGATTTCTCAACGCAGCAGGTTCGGGTTCTAATCTGGCATTTGCATGATTCACCTGTGTGTCGCACGTCCCTATTTTTTGTGAAAATGAAGTCATGTATTCTTCTAATTCTCTAAATAATCACAAAATCAGGGGTGCTATGTATGTGCATTTCGAGTAAAATCAAATGTCGGTATTAAATTCCGAACAGCTTCATGTCTCGGCCCGGAATGACTGAGTGTAGCACCAAACTTGGTGCCTGCGTGCTTGAGTTTACTCGGGATTTAGCGAGCGAGACGATATGTTGTTTTGCAAACAGTACCAACTCGGTGTTATGTATCTTTCGTTTGCTCCGAAGAAAACGGGATGCTGGGTGATGCTCGACGCGCCCTTTAATGGGTGATATTTTCGAAACGGTGTAAAGGTCAGTTGGGTGTAAAGGTTGGTGGAAAGTTCGGTAGACAGCTCAGTGTGATAGACCTCGGTGTAAACTTGAAACATTCCACGTTAATAACAGGCAATGTTTCACGTTTACACCGAGCTACGCCGACCGAGCTTTCGGCCAAACTTTACACCGACCTTTACGCCCAACTGACCTTTACACCGTTTCGAAAATTCCACCCAATGACCCAATCTCCAGATCAAAGCTGTGGTAACGGACTCAGACTTGAACGTACAGCACACAATACAGGTTGACTTTGGCAAAGAGCTGCCTGCGTTTGGGTTAGTTGAAGTATTTTTTGAGAGCCATGATTTTTTCATGATATGACGCACATGCCCATGGAGCATACCCACAGTACCAATGTCGGGGTATGCTCGGAGCAACGAAGGACAAACATGAACATGATCTTTTCGCCTACATTGTCAAAACAGTCACCCCGTTTAGAGGTGCTGAAAAAAGTACCGTTGTTTTCATGACGCCGTCCGCTAGTTTGTCCCCTACTGCTCTGTGCGTGACACCAAATAGTCACAACCACACTCGTGTGAAACATCAGCCAGCCTGCCATCATCTTCGCTTGCAGCACGGAATGCGGTGTGCACAAACACGCTGATGGCGTCACCGTGACGTCACCGGTGCTGATGTGGGTGCAAGCACTGGATTTGTTGATGGAAAAGTTGAAATCAACGCCTGATTTGGATTTAGCATCGATTCGAGCCATTTCTGGCGCCGGGCAGGTATTGGTCGCACAATGACTTTATAAGAATTGGTCAAATTTTTTTCCTGAATCGTAAAGGGGCAATGACGTTGCGTTGCGTGATCGCACACAAAGCATGTAGTAAAGAGAATGTTTCAGAACTGCGGCAACGTGGTTGATCTGCTAGATTTTTTTCAGCTGAAAATGTTTTGTGAGAATTACAAATAGCACAGTGGTTAAGAGTGACTGAACGTGAAAATCAGGATAGATTCGATGAATTATTCTTATTTGGTCATTGTGCGACCAATAGTATGACGTTGTGTTATATTTTTGGGTTCTTGTGTTGGTCGGAATCACTATTTTCGCAAAAAACCTATATTTCTACACTTTTACGGGCCGTGTTGCCGGCAAATAAATTCGTCAAAAATCTTTTCGTCAAATCAAGCAATAATACATGAGCCCCAAATGAGCGCTAGAAATAATACATGTGATTTGACGAAAAGATTTGACGCGGTGACTTGACGACATTACGATAAGCCCTTTTACGCTGGCTGCAATTCGCTGGCTGCGATCATCAAATTTTAACATTTTGTTCTTCAACGTGTTCATTTTGCTGATGACGTTTTCAACAAATACAGCAACATGGTAGTGTTTATTGGAAGACCGGTGCTGGCGACACTCTGACAACTCTCTCACCAGAAAGGAGTCTGTTTGATCAATTGCAGGTGAGGATAAATAATGATGTTCTTGATTTTTGCCAGATTTCACGCCACAAAGCTGGAAACTGGTGCTGGGAATCAGAAATTTCAATATTTTGTCAGCGAAATATGTCAACAGTTCGACAATTGCCCGTGTGTGCGTGTTTTTCTGGCAACACATTTCTTTTGCAGCACAGTTTCGCCGTTAGTGACAGTCCAGTTTGGATGGATTCGAGCACACTGACGCAGTGCAAACAATTGGAGGCGGCGGTCGGAGGTGCACAGGTGCGATCGGGAGGGGGCGCCATCCAAACTTAACTCATCATGATGTGATCCGTTTTCGTCACTGAAAACACATAAAAGCAAACTAAAGGCAGTCTACGGGAGGTTGTCACTCGGCCCCCGAATACCGTAACCCACGGCGAACCAACCATCTGAACCTGTATTGCACGATCGATGACCTGCATCGCCACGTTCGGCACCACAACTTTGATCATCGCGATCTCCGGCGCTGCTTCCTGTAAAATCGTCAAAATGTCCGGCGCTGAGTCACTTTGGAGACGCGACAGCAAGTTTTGCTCACTTTCAGCACTCCAGGAAAAGTAATTTTCAACAAAATTGTGTCCTTTGTGTACCTTTGTGCCAACCGTATCGATCATATGGGCGGCTTTCAATACCAACAGTCTGGCTTGTTCCACTTGCATCCGACTGTCAGCCAACCCGGCTCTGATCGTGCCCTGCGCTGCCAGTGGTTGACCGAATGCAACACGATGCGTGATCTGGTGGTTGGAATAAAACGTCACTATTACGGTAGGTCGGTAGCATCAACCATGGTGATGTTATTGTGGGCGCACTGGTTCCACACCCACGTGTTTGACACACTGACTGATGTTTCACAGCGGCGAAGCGCAAAACCGAAATTTTACAATCGGTTTATATACGAGCTTGTCCGATAACCATGTTTGGTACACCGGAAATGATTTTCTGTCCGCTTCCTAACCAAATTGAGAACACAACAGTCCGAAGATGCATTGTAAAGAATGCGCCAGCTTAGTTCGTGCGCTCAGTAGTCAGGCTCATGATTTAGGCCTATACCTAAGCCTGAGTCTAAAAATAGGATATAATGTTTGTATTACGCGACATCGAGGACCTAAAAATTGGACATCGAGTCTAAAAGTAGTCCGTGTCATGAGCTCAAGTTGCCATTCAGGCATGCACCCATATCCAACCCTATCCGCTATCAATTGTGTGACGCAGGCAAATGTGATCGTATCACCATAAAGCCCCAGGCTAAACGCAAGCTTAACCATCAGCCTAAACGTATAAACCACGCTCAGTCTAGGCGCGGCCACTCGAACCTGCCCCCCATGCTCACCCTATCCGTCATCAATTGTATAGCGCGTTCACAGTGCCCAATCAATCGCATACAATGGTGAATGCGGCCGGGTCCAAGTCTACCCTGTGCAATCTCGAAGCCACGACCTTCGCCGAGTATCAGATTGTCAACCGGCACGCGCACGTTGTCGTAGATGATCTCGCAGTGACCAGCTGCGGGCAGAAAGATATGTTCCGGCTTATTGTAATGTGGTTGACGTGGGCAAGTCGTTTTACACAGTCGTGTGGGGGTCAAAGCATCATTCACTTAGGAGCCACCAAAAATGTTGTATTCTATGCTCGTATTGTTGAGTCGATGGACATCTCAGTACAATAGCGCGTAGAGGTCTTGCGTCAACCACTATACAGCACTCCGAATCACGAAGTACTCTTTCACAATCGACAGTTTGGTCCATATATACATGTTTGACATTAACACCAATTGGAGCCCACAAAGCCCAAACCCCCTGAACACCAATTTGTATTGCTTATTCTATTCAAAATTCCGTACACTAACCAAAAGATCCTGCTGTCAGGTCAGGTCCTGTCTGATCATGCCACCATAAAGGGAACGGACTGTACCCTGCCTGATTCACCAAGCCCACCCCTACACCAACCGGGCGGGTCCTGCCCGCCAAACACGTGTATTGCGCGCAGCACACGCACACCCGGGGTGGCCATTGGCACCAACACCATGCTTTGTTGTCGATGACGGTCGGCGGTTGGGTCGGTCTTGCCCATCACGATCGAAATCGCGCAACGCGGATCGGCCGCGCCTATGAATGAATATGGAGGGTGTATGAAAATTCGGGGATCGGTCACGTGACCTATTCGAATGTTTCATGAGCTACATATAAACTGACAACACGAATTTCAACCAAAAAACGGCTATGAAAAAATCACGTGACCGAGATTGAACCAATCACTGGTTTGATATCGGTCATAACGACGGCGTGCTCAGCTGACTGGCTGGTTCCAGTTCTGGACATCGGGCCACGTCAAGCTCGGTGACTGTCTATCTTGAAGGTCGATCACCCCAATCGTATCGGTCTAAGAAAACTCGCCGAGTAGGCGTACCCAGATCGGTCCAATCCCGAGTTCAGAATACTGTAGGACCACCAACTGAACCAACCGCTAATGAACCATTTATGTCCATTGATCACATATTCGCTACCGTCGCGTCGAATTGAACACTCAATGTTTGTTGCATCAGATGAAGCAACCTGAATGGTTTGGCGGGGTTGGAGCAGATTCCGATGAATTATGAATTAGGCGATGTTTCAAGTCTCTCTTCGTGACGACAAGATCCGGATGTGCGGCACTTTAGCTCACGTCTGTTCACTGCGCGTGCGTCTTCAGTAGAGCAGTGGATAGGATTTAGCATAGGGTATTGGTCGCACAATGACTTTATAAGAATTGGTCAAATTTTTTTCGTGAATCGAAAAGCAGGAAAGTGACGGGAGAATGACGTTGCGTTGCGCGATCACACACAAAGCATGCTGTCCACAAAATGTTTCCGACCCGCAGCAACGTGGGTGTTCTGCTGAATTAGTTTCGAACGTGAAAATCAGGATTGATTTGATAAATTCTTATATGGTCATTGTGCGACCAATAACATGGGTTAGTTTGGAGAGATATGTACTCTTGATCACTGGACTAGAGCGCTTCACCATAGACAGGATCACCAGGGCAGATCATGATGGAAATGA
>JASAMV010009078.1:0-45216 GCA_030248065.1 Rhynchonema sp. JSB1_4
CGGGTTCAGAGTGAATCCTGATAAAACAGAAGTGGTCGTTTTTACCAAAAAACGACTACGCATCGGCATACAGCCGATAAAAATTGGAAACAAAGTGATAAAAATGACAGAAACCGTAAAGTTTCTGGGCATAACCATAGATAGTAAGCTAACCTGGCGTCAACACATAGAAAAACAGTGTAAAAAAGCAACCATCAGTTTGTTTCAATGCAGAAGGATTGCTAGTGGAAACTGGGGATTGCAGCCAAGAGTATGCCTCTGGGTGTATAACTGTGTCATAAAACCTATGCTGCTATATGGCTCGGTCGTATGGTGGCAAAGAACGAACTTAATCACTGTGAAAAAGCTGCTAGGGAAGGTGCAACGCCTAGGCTGCCTTTTCATTACAGGTGCTTTCAAATCAACACCGACGGCTGCGCTTGAAACATTACTGTGTCTGGCGCCGCTGGATCTGGTCGCAAAATCACAAGCGATGCTGTGTGCGTCGCGGCTGGTAAACACAGGTATGTGGGATACGGTGACTGGGGCAAAAACTAGTCATACCTGCATAGTAGACGAAATAGCCGAGAATGTTCCAGTCCTGGGTATGCCCAGGGACAGGATGGTTAAAAAACTAAATTTCCATGATGCCTACAAAGTAGACATCAGAGACAAAGCGTTTTTCGAAGAATATGGTGCCAATTGGGTCGAAAATCATGCGGGCATTAAGGTTTTTACCGATGGTGCGAAGCACATGATAAATGGGTGCACTGGAGCGGGAGTAGCGCTTCGGGACACTAACAAAAGCTTCGGCCTGGGGCAAAATGCAACTGTCTATCAGGCTGAAACATTTGCCATTCTGAAGGCTGCAGAACAGCTGCAGAGCCAACTAATTAGGCGCAACGAAATAACGATCTTCAGCGACTGCAGATCTGCTCTACAATCCCTAAAACGATGTGAAACAACATCGAAATTGGTGCAAGAATGTCGTGATAAGCTGAACGAGGTTGGTTCAGAGAATCACTTGTCCTTGAAATGGATACCGGGGCACTCGGGCATCGAGGGAAACATGAGAGCGGATGAATTGGCCAGGAAAGGCCGGTACAAACCGCTCCAAGGACCAGAGCCAGCCCTAGGTTTGGCTTCGAGCGTATGCAAGAGGAGCGTAAAACGCTGGCTCCTGGAGGGCCTGCAAAACAAATGGATGTCTGAGTCCAGATGCAGACAGAGCAAACTGTTTATTAAAAATGTTGATATCTATAAAACAAAGGCCCTGCTGTCCCTAAACAGACAACAACTCAGGAACATGGTGGGGGTGTTCACGGGACACTGTGCTGTGAGTAAACACCTGCACATAATAGGTCTTGCGGACAGTCCGACCTGCGATGCATGCGGGCTCGATGCAGAGTCAGCCGAACATTATATCTGCACATGTCGCACGTACAGGCATATCCGAGCAGAATTGCTTGGTGGTCAAACAGTGACTTGTGAAGATGTACAAGACATGAAAGTGCAGTATATTGCAGCTTTTATAAAGCGAACAGAGCGTTTCGAACAAGCAGAGGAATAGACAACCTAATCCTTTGAAGCAACTGGCGCAAAAACATAGCTCTTGTATTTTTCACTTCATTTTACAGGATCAACGCAGCCATTTTCTTATGGGCAAGGTGCAATAATCGCAAACTAACGCGATTCAAGCATTTGAAAGTGCAAACTTTCTGGCCCAATGAAACTACTACTACTCGTTTGGATTCGTGTGTTCGTCTTTGGATGCCAACGACAGTCCATGTATGTGCAACGGCGTCGCGTCGGCTTCGGCAATTGAATCAGGCAACGATTGACCCTTGGTCTCCGGCAACAGCACGTACGCGACGATGACTGCCACCAGCGCCACTACTGTCACCACGACCAGCAGGATTGGGCGCCACAGGGCTGTTTCTAGGTACACCTGCATGTTGGTGAATCTTGAACTCGATATGGTGGGCTCGGTTTGTTAGTGCCGTGCGCTGAAGCCCGCTGATTGTGCAAAACGTTGGCATCTGCCTGCACATCAGTGTGTGGCGATGGATTGCACGCCACTAGCAAGGTCCATTGTCATGCTGGGTGTTAAGAAAACCAGACATACCAGCTGTTGCACGAACACTACACCGAGTGGATCGAATAGTGTCGTGAATCCGGCGGCCGTATTTCGCAGCTTGGTCGGAAATAGCTCAACAGCGTACTGTCCTGTGCCGACCCAGAGAAAGTTGCACAACACGGCTGATGTGAGCATCATTGTGAATTCCAGTGTCTCGCTGCTGCCTGTAATGCGGCCGACATACAAAGTTGTGATGGCAAAATGTTAGTACCATGCGTCCAAGCATGCAGGTTGAGCTTTTACGCTCTTTACTTCTGTTCTGGATGCACCACAAAGTGGAATATCGGAGATGCACTCACCGAACCACCCAATCCGACTGACGCATGCTGCCGACATGCAGGCCACAATGAAACTAAAAGGCACATAGATCATCTCACGTCGACCCCATCGATCGAACCCGTGGTCGAGTCCGTAGATGATGGGTACAGTGACAAGACGCAGTGTCCCGAATATGAAGAATTTGATAGTTGGGTCGCCGCCGAACAAACTGATTTGGAATAAATATGATGCCGACGTGCAGCTGATTGCTGAAATACGTGTCGATATTGATTGATCCAATCAGTTGCTTGAGTGACAATCAATCATATATCAGTCAACGAACCGATATTTAAAAATGTGATCATCGCTGTGCAGCACGCCAGGTGTGGATCACGGAACAGCTGGCCCATGCCTGTACATGGTGTTTCGCATGATTTTGAATGATCCGATTCCTCTCGGGGTATGCCCGCCAATGATTCAGGATTGATGCGTATACGACGCTCGTTGCCACGTGCTATTTGTGTCAATGCACTTGCGGCCTGTCAGATGTTTGTGAATTTGGAAATTGCATAGTTCAAACCTTTCCAGGGTCGCATCTTACCTCTTCCAGCTTTCCAGCCTGTACTAGCCAACGAGGCGAATCCGCCACGGTCATAATGACGAACAGTAGTGGCGCACCAATAATGTTGATCACCACCAGATATGTGCGCCACGTGCGGGTCACATAGCCGACTAGTGCTGAGACTATATACCCGCAATGCCACATGCTGCAAATAATGCGCACGTCTGATTAAAATTGGCTGGACGTGAAAAAAATGAGCTGGAGTAACGATTCAAACAGACTTGACTATGTTCATGTGAATCATGTGGTCCTTGTCGACGCATTCCATCGACCAAATGAACATGACCACGGCCGATGCTGTGCTCAACGCACCCACAAGACATCTTATTGCGGCGAATGTGTGCCAGTTCGTTGCTGTGATGCTGAAGTTCACTGATTAATGTTTCACTTAGTTTTGTCATGCTGAATTATGGAAGCCATTTCTACCTGAACGGATTAGCCAGCATGAGTAGTGCGAAGCACACGCAATACACATTCTTTCGGCCGTATCGATCCGATAACATACCGATGACGAAAAGTGCAACGAAATTGCCCAGCGTTTGAATGCTGTTTATCAACTCTGGGACATAATCTTCATCACAAATTAGATCCCATTCCTCGATGACCGTATGGAAGTATGGCGAGTCCCATGTGATGTTCGTGCACTGTCCGGTTTCGTACTTGTCGCACATGACATCATGCTGAAACAAATGCATACCCACACCGTCGTGCCCACCACCGCCGTAGTTGCTGCCTGATACGGCGTGTGGATGTGTGCCATTTTCTGGAATTATGCAAGCGATTATGTTTGGTGCCATTGTTTCGTCACACCCAAGTTGCAGGTTAATGTGTTACCTGTGATGTTGCCCTTCAGCGTAATGCAGCTGTATTGAGGTACATAAGTGGCCAAGGGCATAATAACATAATTGCCAGCGAACTGTGTGATGCTCCACTGTGCGATGAACATAAAAATGAATTGATAGCAGCCGAATCCACCGACGGTGTCAAGTGCTGAATCGAAGTCTGTGAACATTTCCTTGACTTCCTGCACTCGTTCAGTTTTCTGAATTGTGATCTCAGGGTTCGTTGCAGCCAACCGGCCCTTCTTCGGAGTATCGGTGCTCGTCGATTCATAATTGCGTCGATTATCATCTTTGGGCGTCAATCGTTTATTAATGTTCTCCTTTGACTCCGCGTCCGGCGGTGCGGCCATGCTGTGCCGTTCGAATCTTGCTCGATTTTCCGAAAAGATAGATAAGTGTTCGATTCTACGACTATCTGTTTTTAAGACGAGACCTGCTTTTGAGAGCCTTTTCATGTGGCCGCCACTGGCGCAACTGTAAATGAGGAGCTAACATGACATACCTACGTGAACCGGGACAGAAACCGACCAACGTCAGTTTGCAAAACTGTAGGCGCAGTTTGAATCTTGCAGCTGTTGCCCGCTACAGTCTTGCAACGTAGTCGGTAACTTGGTGGTTTATATTTGCTCAGCTTAACCGAAAAACCGTGGTGTGCTTTGATGTGCGCATGCACAGGTACCCAGGCACGAGCATGCTTCAGGTACTATGTGGGTGGATAGTTTGTTGGCTTTGAGATGTATGTGTGTGCATCTACGGTTTTTTCCATCACGTATTTTCGTATGCAGTCGTTCTTGAATACGCTTTGAGCTTGCTGTGCCTACTGTTTGGTTTAGTTTTCAAAATCACCAGCAGTTCTTGTTAGTTTCATTCTGTATGTTGCTCACTAAGAAATGCGATCATGAAAAACACCGGCGTGCGGCACAGCATCGTGTGTGCTTATAAATTTTAAACGTGCAGATTACGTTACTGAAATATGTTCAAGCAAGAATTTTAAATGAACAATACGTTTCAGTGCTTCACCCATTAGGTATACATATATACTGTAGTTCTTGTATCAACATAAAAAGATGCATAAGCTTTACGTTCGCTATATGTGAGTGGGAATGAGAACCGAAAGGTGGACTGCAACTTACAAAGCAATGTTCGTTTCCGGAGCTTGAAAATTTTGCGAAACACTTGTTTGAATAAATGAATGGCAATAATGACACGTAATACAGCCAAAATTTGTTTACGATACATAGGTACATGCTTGGCTACCAAACCCGTTGTATAATAAGAACAAAACCTGTTAGTTGACATTTTGTCCGTAAACCCTACTGTAAGACATGTCTGGCTGAATGTATAATACCTAAACTCTTCCCATAAAATGAGGATCATTGTGAGTGAACATTTGATGCACTCAACATACGAAAATTTTTAATCACCAAATGTCATTGCTTCATGAAAATTGCTCGTTCTGCTCCATATCGTCAAGCAGCTGATGTTCATTGTCTTGACTACACGGCCAATTTATTGCACACATATTGAAGTGCACCAGTTTGTCATCAACAAATCCACCGTGCACTTCGTCGTCCGGCACCGGTCTACCCTTTGTCTCCGGTATCATGACCAACATGACCACGAATGTGCACCCGGTCACAATGACACAGTAAAACAAGAGCAACTGCGGCCAGTACTTTTCGTAGTAGACGATCTGTGGCGTGACAATCGTAACCAGTTGGTCACACATGGCCAGCGTGGCCGATATGCGACTGCGATGCACCGTCGGGAACAATTCGATTGTGTATTGGCCGATAGCCATCCAAATCATTGTGCACACGGTCGCTGCGAACAACATTAGTGCGTACGTACGCCACATGGCCAGCTCCGGCATGCTCTACAAATGAGACAGTGTCACGTTGCCTATTCCCCTCATTTCTGAGAAGTGTGAGCAAAGAAGAGCAGGCTTACCGGATTATCGGGCCAAAAGCGCTCCGTGAGCAGCGCTGTGCCAAACAACGCCGACGTTATGAGCAGTGTGATGCAGACCAAATGTCGTCGGCCAAATGCGGTCCAATAGTGGTCGAGGGCGACAACTAGTGGTTGGAAGATAAGCCGGAGTGCACCGAAAATGATCACCATGAAGTGGGGCTCAATCTTGAAATGACTGAGCTGGAATGCGTAGGCGTTGGTCGAACTAGACACGGCAATCGTGATGCACGACAGCAGCAGTAAGTACAGGATGTTGCGCTTGCTGGCCAGGAATTCGAGCAGTTCAATTAACGCTCGAATTGCGCGTTGAGACCATGTCGGTTGCGGCTGATCCAATTCGGACAGCGAAGCTTGTCGTGTGCGTCGAATATGTCTCAGATTGATCTCACCGATCACCGGACCCTTGCTGATGCCTCTATTCACGGCGCTCATGTGTGACAGAGCAACGCCCGCCTAAAAGTGAACACGACTACTCTGACGGCATATGAGGCAATGAGAAAAATTATTGAACGTACCTTCTCATGGTTACCGGTCTGAATGAGCCACGAAGGTGATTCGACGAACCAACTGAAGCAGCCGATGATCGGTATGGCCACCAGGTTGAGTGTAATCACGTATGAACGCCAACTTTGAACGCAATAGGCCAAAACGCCAGCACCGATGTACCCAATGTGCCACATGCCCATGAAATTGGTTACCTGAAAGCTGGCTTAACCATTTACGTGATCAGTAACTTTAAGTGGGAATTGCAGAGTGCGGAGTTCCAACCATTTGCCACTTCTGCGCCGTTTTCTCCATGGCCCAGACGAACAGGATGCCAACGCAGCAGTAAGTGAATGCTGACGAGCCACATCTGGTAATCATGTACAACTCCCACGATCCTATGCTGGCGTTGGCAGCATTGAACAGCATCAGACCGGCCAGACAGATCAACAGTAGCAGTCGGCGACCGAAACGATCGGCAAGTGCACCAGCGATCAGATTGAGTGCGAGTGGTCCGGCGAGGGATACACTGTTGATGAGATCGGGCACGTGATCCAGATGACAGATCAGGCCCCATTCTTCGATGATTGTGCGGAACGTCGTGCTCTGGTATTTCGACGTCCACGTCATGTGTGTGCAGTTCCCCGAATCGAATATGGGGCAGAACTCGGCGCGATTCGTGTCGTTCAGCGTCATGGAAACGTTGTCGCCCTCCTGTGGTCAGAAACAGTTGGCATTGGTTGACGACTTGACTTGGAATACCTCTTCCCACGCTGCTTGTTGGAAACTCACCGAGTTGTGATAGTGACATTCGGCCTGTGGTTGATAGACAGACAGTGACAATACGACGTAATTGCCGGCGAATTCGATTGTCGCCAGCAACATAATGGCCAGGAACATCATCTGATATCGCCCAAACCCGCCAACAACGCCCAATGCTTGTTCAAATGACGAGAACATCACTGAACAAGTCGGACGGCTCGTTGAGATCGGCACTGGCATCGTCTCCTCGGGCTCTTCGGCCAGCTAAAAATACGGAATGGTCAAAATATAAAGTTAATTTCTCCGAGGATCCCTAACTGCTGCAAATTGGTGTCGAACCTGATCGATTGTCTCGTAGGACATTGTAGAAGGAGCGGCTGCGTGATTGTCACGGCCACCACCTTGCTGCATTTCGCTTGACGCGGCCCTGAATGGATTCTGACGAAAGGCGGGTGATGGTGACGTGATATGTACGGGATCGTCCTCGGACAGGCGTTCGACGCCGTCTACCACTTCCATTTCAAATAAAGAAAAAAGTGCGTTCGAATTTCGAACCAGATCAATCGATATACGTGTGGTTTGCTTGCAACCCGTTTGTGTTTATTCGAACGATTACTGAAACATTGGCTTCGTGTGCGTGTGAGTGAGCGTAGCTCCAAACAGCGTGCATTGCGGTAAACTTGTATGGTCGCTGTTGTGTTGCGTTGCAAATGCGGTTGCTGCTGTCTACTATGTTGTGACTGTGCCTCTCTGCGTTTGTACCCGCAGCAGTATGTGTATATTGTATGCTCCAGTCTCGTATAACCGAGGGGTTGCTGTTTTTGCACGATATACAAAGCTTGTACATAGGCGACGTGTGTTATGAAAGCGGTGCATAAAAAACCCAAGGACACATGTACACGGGAATGCGCCGGGCGGTAACAAAATTTTTAACCAACTAAAACTCACAACGACGGCAACTGCAACCTGCTGGTTCTCAGCTGCAGGTAGACAAAATTATGTGATAAACAGAAGCCCACAGCTCTGCTCCGGTGTCGCTGTGGTCCAAAGAGCTCAACTTTACGCGGATATCACAAGTCTAGGCAACCAAAAGTCACAATGGAATGAGCAGGCGCAAATGCGTTTTAAGGCACTGTGATGGACTTCTTGACAGGGAGAATCTTATTGTGTGTGCATGGTCATCAGGCCCAACAATGCCTGTCAAATCACGGCATTCAAATGGATTTGGATCCTTGCAGACATTGTCATCGCACCGCCGTCCCTGTACACTTGCTATGCGAACGAGAAAAAACCGGCCAATGTGCAGATTGCGGCACAGAACTGCTACAAGGTGCCACAGGGCGCGTTCACCGGCGAAATTTCGTAAGTGATACTAATTGTTGAAGAGCTTAGTGTCATTATTATGTTACATACGTACTTCTGCCATTGAGTTGGTCCTGATGTGCTGAAATGTAATGAAAAAAATCAGAACTCATTTTTCAGTCCGGCGATGATCAAAGACTGCGGAGTGAACTGGGTGATTCTCGGTCACAGTGAGCGTCGTCATGTATTCGGGGAATCAGACGAACTGGTGGCCGAAAAAGTCGTGCATGCCATCAGTGTTGGTGTTGTTGTTTACCTGTCGTGCGTACAAGCAGTCTAAGTGGCGGCCAGTGCAGTGGTGTCGCTGAGAAATCGAAATTTTCTTTAGGGGTGCTTGTTCCAAAAGTGAAAAATTCCCCATACCCCCGGTCGATTTCCCATACCCCATACTAGGAGGTAACCCCCGCCCAACCCCCCCCCCTAGCTACACTACTGGACCAGTGTCCTGTCGACAGTAACAATACAGTTCACACAACACCGGTCGATCCCACCCTCAATAGTGATGTGAGCATTGCCCGGCGTTTTCAATCATTGTAATGAATGCGGCACGCTATTGTATTAAAATTCTGACGTTATTGAAATCACTTAATTTTATTCTGTTCAAGGAATCACCAATGCTCCAAGTTCATCATAATTCTTCGATTGTAGGAGGGAGTCGGCGTGATTTTCTGCATCGGCGAGAAACTGGACGAACGCGAAGGTGGCAAGACCAAGGAAGTGTGCTATCGACAGATGCAGGCCGTACTTGGTAGGTGTGCTAGGCGATCTGGCTGATGTTTCGCAATACCTGTTCGACCATTATGAGAATCGTGGGTGGCATCATACTTGATGATTGCAGCGGATCCGGCTGAAGGAAATTTCATGTCGTGAGCGCGTCTCACCTAAACAATGTTTGGCTTTGACTATATGAAAACAAGAGAGTTAAGAGTGTTTCGATTTGTCAGTAAAGCCTTTGCGAACAGCAATGGAAATTGCTAAATTACTACGAAACTCACTGACAGACTTTTAAAATATTCTGAATTAAAAAAATTAAGTGTCCATTTCCATCGCCACGTTTGCTTGGTCACCCTGTGTCGTTCCCTATAGACAAAGGCCTCAAATCGTGGGACAAAGTGGTGATTGCGTACGAGCCGGTGTGGGCCATTGGCACGGGCAAGACAGCCACACCCGAACAGGCTGAGGAGACACACCAATGGTGCCGCGACTGGTTGAAGGACAAAGTCAGTGCTGATGTTGCTGAGAAGACTCGTATTCTTTATGGAGGTTGGTTTAGGGGGCGTTGACTGATAGCGCCAATGGACTAGGTGAAACATTTTGCTGCCAGCCAAGACCAGATGAAACTAACTCTGGCGGACTTAGGTTAAACACGGTGTTCCGTATTCCGTGATTTACGGAAATATTTCCGTGTTCCGTGATTTTCAAAATTTTGTCACGGAACACGGAAATCCATGAAACTGGTTTGTATGTAAATTATTTCCGTGTTCCGTGTTCAACCTAAGTCCGCCCTAACATTGATGCCGTGCCACGAGCAAAGTGCTTCCCGCTTATTTATGGTAATTACACAGCTGGTGCCGTATGCCGGTGCTTTTGGGGTTAAACTCGGTGCAAAGTAGCATAACCGTAAGCCTAACTGTATGCCTGAGCCGCTAAGCCTAACTCTGTGTCTGACAACTACCCGGCGCGAGCTGTGGGGGCACTGCCGGTTATTTACCAAAACTTTGTTCGATAATGACGATGGGATACGGTACATACTGTATAATGTTGCAGGCAGTGTAACGAAGGACAACTGCAAAGCGCTTGGTGCCAAGCCCAATATTGATGGGTTCCTAGTGGGTGGTGCTTCGCTCAAGCCGGATTTCATCGATATTTGCAAGGCTAAACAGTAATCTTGAAAAAACGATTAGTGCTATTATTTATGATTATCTAAAATTAGATTCAAGTTTTAGATTAGGCCTTGTTTCATGGAAAATTTGTTGTTGGTGTCACTTTTTGTCTCTGCTGACTCAATACCGCAATCCAACCAACATTCAACGCCATTTTTGTCGTGTTACCTGCCCGTATTTATGTTCTGGTAATGTTTCACGGTAATGTGACTTGTCTTAGTGCTTCACGTGGGTCAATGATCCTCATTATTATGTCCAATCGCAATGCTAGTCGTTATTATTCGATATATGTTTTTATTACGACAAATACGCGGTTTCCATTTTTCTGATCTTCAATAAGATGCTCATAATGTGACGCTTGTCTCTCTATTTTGTCTGTAACGTGTACTTATGTACTTGTTTGCGCTTTGTTTCGTAGTTTTCTCATGGTACTGATGTTTCAAAATAATCTCATTGTAGCGATTATGATTGTAATATCTGCTGGTTTGAACGGAGCGAATTTAATAAATTGAGACTGTTCATCTGTCCAGACTCTTGAGCATTTCATTGAAACGAGCACGTGGTGAATCAAGCGCCCACGAGAGGAAGCTTTTGCTGGTCTCAAGCCAAGACATTATTCGCCAAATGACTTTTCCCACGAGACACCAATACCAGAATATACCATGGCCAATGTTTTGAGTATGCATTCGGCCTCAAACTGCGAGATTGTGGCTGACGACAAAACGTACATAGGTTCAAGCCGAAAATCAAAGAAAAATAATTATAAAACGACTATTGTTTTCAGTGGATTTATAAGTTTATTAAGCTGTTTTCAATGGAAACTGTTGCACTGCGCTTGAGGCAAAGAAGCTTCTCCAGCCAAACAGAGATTCGGTCGCCTGCAAGTATCAGGAGCTGAGTTGAGCAGGGTTGGAAAAAAATTTGTAAACGGTTTTTTTAAATTTTTTTTAAAAAGTCTGAGATTCGGGGAAATTTTACCAAATTTGCCTAAAAACGCGAAAAAATGCAACTTTAATCGACAAGTGACTTGGTTTGCATCACTTATGATGGGTGTTTACGTCATTTCAGTGCGATCCAACAGTCTGTACTTGATATGGACCAATGGGTGGAATTCACAAAACAAAGTCAAGCTCAACGTCAAAGTTCAAAGTTAGATGTTTCGGCGTCACGCTGGCTCGTGCAGCAGACGCAATTTTCTAAACGAAGGGTCAACTTTGACGCATTATTGTGCAAGACTGGATGCTTATCTAGCCAAAATATTATCATAGGGATGTAACAGAAGCGTTTTGTGAGAGTATTTCTGAGTTTCATGAATTTCTGAAAAGAGGCAAAGAAATGAACAGACGATCACCAACGGGGGTGCAAAAAATTTTGACTGCGGTCAATGATCGCCACATTATTTCAATACCATCAGTCAGAAATTATTATAACTCGGAAATAATCTTCTGAAACGCTTGTACTACGTCCTTAAAATAATAGTATCCCGAGAAACGCATCCAATCATGCACAATAGTGCGTCAAAGTTGACCCTTCGTCTAGAAAATCGCGTCTGTTGCACGAGCCAGCGTGAACTTTGACGTTGAGCTTGACGGTGAGCGTGCTTTGTTTTGTGAATTCCAGCCAATGATTGCTGCTCTGTGTGTGGCATCAGACACAACAGTTTGTGGTCGAATAAGCAAGATTCACTAATAAACCACACAGAATTGAGAAGATAAGCTGCAGAAATACTTGTCGGGTCGCTGAATCAGTCGTATATGACCGACGGGGTATGACATCAAAGTACCATTAGGTACATGCATACTGTGTCTCATGTATCACGGGAAGGTATAATAACATTATTTGGGGCATCTTAGATACCAAATACATGCCCCAAAAGTGATTTTGTGAAGAAAATTTTTCGACCCTTGAGAAAAAATGACAAAAAAATAACCCGCAAAAAGGCCATTTTTGGACGTTTTAGAACATTTTGTTCCCCCTAAAAATCTTTAAAAAATTTTTTTTTAATTTTTTTGCCCAACCCTGAAGTTGAGTATCTAAAAAATCTCCCAATTGACCACATTTGTGTTTGTGTCAGAAACGTGTTCTGTCCGACAAGTAAAGGCTTGTCGCCAGTGATGCGATTGTTTTCTGATACTGCGGTCAGGTGTTTTTGGATTTGGACCTCCAACATGCTGCTATACCGCCGAAAACCAAGACGGCAGCCGCACTCGGTTGTGCCCAGTGTTGCGGTTGGTCAACTGCGGTACTGCATCTTCTTGTGTCGGACTTTCGAACGTGCACGCGCTGTGGCATACACCATCGATTGATAACCGCACCGCCGCAGCAGCTTAAGATGCTTCAAACTCACTTGCGGCACCGCAAAACTCAAGTGCTGTCGCCGCAAACCACTACCACACTCACCGACCCACCGGAAACAACACAACCGCGCTCATTTCTGCAGTGCCACTACCGGAACCGCGGAAAACGACCGCGCCATTGGAAACAGGCCTAGCCGCGGCCTTTTATCTGCTCATTCATTCCCAGTGAACGTTTTTGCAGCTAAGCAAGCCACTTATCAGCTCAATATTCTTCTAGAGTCTGCTGAACTGTTTCTAAAGAACCTTGATGGTTATTTGTCGTAGAAAATTTACCTAATCGAGCTGCAGTCGATTACAGCCTGTGAAGTGTTTGCCACTGTTTTTTTTAGCTCAGATTCCTTGATTAAAATATTCTTCCAAAGACCGACGCTTTGGTATGCAGCCAAACCCACTCTAAACTTTTATGACCAGACTTGAAGAACCGCTGCAATAGGAGGTATTGCGTCACTTGTTCAATTTTAGATCTCATTTCTTTTATTGTAAGCAGTATGTACAATGTTCGAACATACATCCACACACAGAGCTACTTACAGTATAACTCGAATCGGATCATATTCAACGGCGCGGAGGTTGTTTCATTCGATATTACTTCCGGCTTCGCTATTTTTGGCACACGTCATTTATTGCCATGTGCATATGTAGGTATACAGTAACTTGATGTTACCTTTTGCCCGAGCCCGCCAATGTGACTTGCCAGTTGGTTGTCACAACAATTAACGGGAAAAAATGTCGGAACATGACAACACCAACTGATCGCTTCATATCCTTTTGTGTAACCAGAGCATGGGTGTCTGTGAGTCACGGACAAAACAGCGGCGGCGATGTGGTAACAGCATCGTTTTTGTATCAGCAAGTCGCTAACTTGTGAAGAGATGTTCGTTCGGGCGGGGCCATTGTAGGCCTAATCTCAAGCCTGGCAACAAGCCTGCTAAATTCAAATGTCTGCCAAAACGACCGTATGAAAGGAAGACAGCAGGGGCGTACACGCCTATGGGCTAAATGGACTATAGCCCATGCCCTGCGCGGATAGCCCAGGGCTATTTTTTTCATAGCCCTGGGCTATTTTTTGTTCAGTCCTGGGCGATTTATACCTGGGGTACGGTACAGGTACACCCCTTTGAGGGGTCACAAGAGGGGAAAAGGACCCCTAAATCGCAAGATTTTCACACTCGAACACTTCAAAAGTAAAAAAAGCGCGTCAGATACACATACTGTATGTATTTTTTACTGGCTTCTGGTGGTTCCGGGAACAAAAAAGCCAGAATTTTCGCACTACGCGCGCTACTGTTGCTTTGACTGATACTGGATTTAATCAGTACGGTGCCGAATTTGAACAAGCTCAGTGGCGTGGGGTCCCTGGAGTACAGTACCCACTCAGCCGCTCAGAGTGTACCGTACCCCTCCCAAAAGTCACGAGAAAGAAAAAGAACTCCCAGATCGCAAGTGTTTGCAACTTTTCATAAGTGTCAAAATTTTCGCACGCCCTAGAAAAGAAGCGTATATTTCCAAAAGGGAACAAGCACTAGACAAAACGATTTATTTTAGCCCATAGTCAGCTCGAAACCTGTGTACGCCCCTGGAAACGGTAACATTACTTTTTTTGTTCCTCGCTGTTTTATCATCTGCTGCTATTTGCTACTCCATATGCATAATGCGTGTGCTCCTTTACCGATCACGCTTTTGCTCTTGTATCCTGCGGCAAAATTACCTTTTTTGGAACTATTTTAGTATGCCAGACCCATGCATAGCCTCTAGTCGTTTCAGTTGTTTTCTTATAAAACAGGCAGGAGCTTGCCCGTCCGCCATTTGTGATTCCACAGTGCGTTGCATACGCATATATATGTAGAATATCCAATCATACATGTTTGTCCTTTAACCCACCTAACCCACCTCAATAGGTCGCGCTTGAGCGGATAAATAAGCAATTTAGCGTTCACCCCAATTCCCTTATGTGACGTAATGCAACGCCAGCATGTCCCTAATTCCCATACAAGCAGCTGGACGGGCGAGACAGATAAAAGTAGGTAGTGCACCCATAAATTGCTTACAGCTAGCTGTGAACAGTTGATAGAGCAACGCACCAGTTCAAACAAAAAGTATCCATCATCCTTGGGACCATGTGCCATGCCTTTGAGCTAATCCTGCTTTCTGGCTTAGTGGTTCGCGTGCATAGTGGGTACCGACTTCTATTCGATACTATATGTATGTCTGTGGCTGGCAAGTCCAGCTGTTCATCTTTTGAACCTGTGACAGTAGTACCCATACCAGGCTAACGTCCCCTCCCTACAAAACACGCCACTGCTGCATTGCCGAATTTTTCAGGACGCGTGCCAGCCGTATGCAGTGGTTTGTAATCACATTTCGTAGATTTTCGCCCAGGGCCAGTGACGGAGGTGCGCTCGTTTTTCTTCGTTTTTTTGACCATGGTCAACTTTGAGGTTTTTCTTCTTTCCCGAACGCTAACTTTGTCTCCGGCGGGCCACTTGATGTTGCTGACAGCTCAACGTAAGTTATACTCGAGTTTCCCACTTAGTGCCCCTGAGGCAGTAATGGGGAACACGTAGAAAAATCAGCACTTTCAGTTTTGTTCTGCCCGCTAGCTGCCCTCAAACTGTGTCAAAAGGGGGCTTTCAGTGGAAAACTCCCTGACACACATGGTTTCAAGAAATGCGCATGCACTACTTCTTTCTTTCCATGATTATACAAAGTCACTGTTTTTTTGCTGTTGGCTCTTACGTTTTCATATAATCCGGGTTAAGAAAATTCTAAAGATTCCGCACGTAACGTGCCAACCTTATAAATCGCACAGATAAAAATTGTCACGGGCGAACAAATTGGATCAAACCGTCTCATCGGTTGGTGATGTTCCATTATTCATTGTGCCTAGTTTATAACGTTTGCCTGCTGCTGTATTATTATTATTTCATATAATCCGGGTTCAGAAAATTCTAAAGATTCCGCACGTAACATGCAATGTATTCCAAGCTTATAAATCGCACAGATAAAAGTTGTCACGGGCGAACAAATTAAATCAAACCGTCTCATCGGTTGGTGATGTTCCATTATTCATTGTGCCTAGTCGTGGCATGCGCGGCAGCGCATGTCCCATATGGTTGTCCGGAGTTAGTGCCGGCAGCAAAAATTTTCACTGGCCAGTAATTCCACAACCAAGCACCAATGGTTTCAATATTTAAGCACAAGGTGCCTTAGGCCACCCTACATCTGCGTTCAAAATTTGACGTTGATCGGTACCGACGTCGTGCAGTTACGGTAACCAACGCCTCTCAAAAAGCGCAAAACCGTTTTTATCTTCCTCTTCTTTTTTCTTTCTTTCTTTCTTTTTTTCCGGCAAAAATTTCGTCCAAAACTCAGAGATACATCGGACGAGAAATCTGCCGCGGTATCGGGGGTTTTGAAGGTCGAGAAACTCGGTGGTGACATTGGTTTTTGGATCCAGTACTTTTCGGAGCCAGAACCGGAACTGGAACCGGAACTCAGTATTTAGCCATGCAAATAAGTCGCACAATACTGGTATGGTCATAAAGACAGGGCGTGCGGTATATAGGTTTTCGGGGTCGAGAAATCTAATGGTGACATTGGCTTTTCAATCCGGAGCTCTTCGGAACCAGAACTGGAACTGGAACCGGAACTCAATATTTAGCCATGCAAATAAGTCGCACAATACTGGTCTGATCATAAAGACAGTGCGTGGTATATACGTTTGTCAAATACATACCTCGGGGTAAATTAAAAATTAATAAATAACTTGACAAGCTACCATGTTCCTCAAAAGCATACACATGCGCTTGGGGGGGGGGGGGGGGGCGCACTGCGTTGGTTGTGCTTCAGTGGTGGGGGAAGACGCAGACACAAGCGTGTCTCCATTGTTAGAACCCCATAGTGAAATCGAAACACAAAATTGGCCTTATGTCACGATAACCACCGATTCATACATCCTGCCAAAAAAGTACAACATCCTTAAAGGGGCGGACTCATTGCTAAAAGTGCTCTTTTTATGATTTCAGCTTGTAGCTGGGATATGTGCGATCAGAATGACATCAAGATTAAATTAATCGGATGAAAATCGACCGAGATTGAACCGATTGAATCGGTCCAACCAGCAACAAAATTATTTTGGACCAGCTGCATTTTTATTGCAAATCAGGCGAACCTCGTACTCTGGCCATGAAACATTCAGAAAAATAGTCGTTTTTATATGAAAACAGACGTCTTGGTGCATTTGATCACTGCGAGACGTGGCTGTCAGCTGGCTGACCTCAAGTATGATCCGTCCATCAGCTCATGTCACTTTGTGATGCTGCTGGCCGACGTGTTCCCTTCCTCCACGTTCTAATGAAAGAGAAATTGAGTTTCCGAAAAAATTATTTTTGCTCCTAAATTGTGGTTTTTATGAAATCGACGTGTTTTATCGATTTTAATTTGATTTAATTTTAAATTTGTTCGAATTCAATCTTTTTCGACCCGTTTTATTATTTTTTTTAGTTTTTTTGCAAAATCGGTCACACTCAATTTCTCTTTCATTAGAACGTGGAGGAAGGGAACAAACCAGCCAGCAGCAACACAAGTGCCATGAGCTGGTGGACGGACTATACACCAAGAAATGTGTCTTTGTTTTCAAATAGAAAGGACTGTTTTCTGAATGTTTCATAGCCAGAGTACGAAGTTCCCCTGATTTGCAATAAAAATGCAGCTGGTCCAAAATTATTTTTGTTCCTAGTCGACCCGATTCAATCGCTTCGATCTCGGCCGATTCCGAACCGATCGGCTTAATCTTGGTGGCTTTGTGATGGCGCGGGTCTCAGCTACACGCTAAAGCCATAAACAAGGCACTTTTAGCAATGAGTTGCCCCCTTTAAGCTAACCCCCAACCTCATTGCGCTCATATGCGTTGATTACTTGAGAAAGGTCTAAAGGTCGACATTTTC
Organism: Rhynchonema sp. JSB1_4; assembly: GCA_030248065.1. Taxonomy (NCBI): domain Eukaryota; kingdom Metazoa; phylum Nematoda; class Chromadorea; order Monhysterida; family Xyalidae; genus Rhynchonema; species Rhynchonema sp. JSB1_4. The sequence continues at coordinate 17,603 of JASAMV010009078.1, forward strand.
TTAGTTAGAACCATTGGTTGTTGGAACTGAACACTTTCAGTGTCTGATTTATTCGGGTTCCCTGTTTGGCGTTTGCCCGATACAAAAGAACGATACAAGAAAGAAAAATGCCCCAAGAGGCATAAAAGAAATATGGTTTCCTGGCTGACTGACATAAAAGAACGATACCAGCTTGCACCACTTTGTTGGTGTTTTATGATGCACTGGAATAAACGTAAGTGTGTTCTGAGCTGTTTGATGCCGAACAGCAGATATGAACCATATTCCGCGCGAACTCTTTTGAGCTAACACCCAGCCGATATCGAAACTTTCATACAAACCTACATATTTAGGCAACTGTTTCTTCTTTTCAACCTCACGAAGGTATGTAACTGGGCAGTCTTCGGTTGCACACGATGATTCAACAAGGAGAGGAGTAAAGAGAATATTGCACTCTTTCAATATCTCCATGCCCTGTGTCTCTGGTGGCAAAACAGCACGCGCCGGAAATATGGTTCAATATCTGCTGTTCGGCATCAAACACCTCAGAACACACTTACGTTTATTCCAGTGCCTCATGAAACATCAACAAAGTGGTGCAAGCTGGTATCGTTCTTTTATGTCAGTCAGCCAGAGAACCATATTTCTTTTATGCCCCTTGGGCATTTTTCTTTCTTGTAATTATCATGCATGGCATTTGTAAGTACCTTAGGTACAGTACATGTAAATCTTCAAACGGCACGCAAGGCACGTATATATATACCGGCAGACATGTCTCGCATGACTTATGATGGGTCCGAGAAATATTCTGGTTTTGTCTGTCAGTGTCACGTGCCTCTGTGCCACTCTTCTCTCTGCTCTACAGAACAATATCAAACCAGGGCAATGACAACTTCCAGCGTGCTGACCTCAAAATGTTGCGTGTTAACGCAAAAGCAAGTGAGATGCTTGACCAAAAGCATAAATTTACTTGCAGAAATTCAAAATTCCGCAAAGGTGAGCAGATAAACGCGGAATGCGGAATGCAGAAATCTGCCATTTCGCGTTTATCTGCTCACCAATTTCCGCATTCCGCGTTTATCTGCTCACAGCCCAACTGTATTATGATATTCTTCATTGCATCGAATAAATATTTCTATTACAGCAGAATTTTTCGAAATAAAGTGACATCTCATATACGTGGATGCAAAATTCGAAGGAATTTATTATCATGTCTAGGTAATGACATGCATAACGTTTACAGTTTGCTAATTACAAAAGATTAACCTGATTTTTTTATTTGATTTTTTGATCTCTGATTTTTTTTAAGTTGCCGCTTTGCAAGCAGAAGTGTTTGTAGTAGATGAAAGACAAACTTGTTCATTCTTCCCCAGCTTTGAGAAAAACAAAATCATAATCAAGTACACATATCTATACATGCAGGTGCAAAAACATTTGTTCAGTATTTATCATGGATGGAAAGTTGATCATCATGCGTGGAGCACGCTGTAACCCACCAATGCCCCTGGGACCCGCGCGCTGCCCCGTGTTTGGTACAACAGCGCAACTTTTTCTGACGCACATAAGCGTCGTGATTTATCGGCCCATCGTTCGCGAGGCTATGACATGCGTCCTGGGACCAGAGAGGAAAAATACCTATACCTATAGCTATGGCACATTTGTGGTTTTCATTCTGTTTTCTATGTGTTTTTCGTCATATTTCCCGTATCGCAATTATAGTTTCGTATAGCATTGTTTTCGACTCCGTTGTGTCATTTTGGAGAAAACTTTTTGAACAACGAACTCGTATACCGTGGTCGCAGACGTACAGCCTGTCAGTCAATCAATCAAGTGTTCCGTGGAATAATGAGGTCGATGTTTTTCAGCTCCCGAAAATAAGTTCCGCTGCTGTTTTTTCGTCAGCAAAACGCCTATTGGGACTCTTGCATAGTACCATGCGGCAAGTGAGCCGCAATTAGTGACGCTCTCATGTCGTATCGTTTGTCTGCCCGTCTAGCCCGGTCTGCTTTGAGCCCACTCATGTAATGGGTACAGTCTATCTTCTTTACAATGACACGATTGTGGCCCGACAGTCACTTTGGCGAATATTTACAAGATAAGGTAGAATTTGGCCATGGGCTGACAACATACAGGGTGGAATTTATGTAACGGTGCAAGCAACAGTTGGGTGCAAAAGGTCGGTGTGAAGCTCGGTCGATATGAGCTCGATGTAAACATGAAACATTGCCTGATGTTTAAGTTGTATGTTTCAAGTTCGTACTGAGCTTTATACCGACCTCTACACCCAACATTTCGGAAATTCCAGCCATAAAGTGTTGCTTGGCAGATTGATGGGTGATTAGGAACCAATATAGTTTCAAGCTGTTTGTTGTATTTTTTCAATACAAAGACAGAAGGCTTCACTTGAATCACCACACAGAGGGTAAACTGTAGGAATGGGGAATTTGACGTCATGTCTAAAGTTGTGCATTTCCGCAGAATTCGTCATGTGCGTAAGTCGATGGCTTGGAGAATTGTACTCTCTTGCCGTCGGTACACCCACGTAAAATAACATACTGTACATGTCTTTATCAACCACCATAAACGTTATTCCAATACCATCCAAAATTCTGCCATCCTATAAGTGTGAAATGCAACAGAGGCAATGCACGTACAAGGACGCGGATTGACAAACCATTTCTCAGAATCAAAACCAATATTTTTACCATTAAATCAACGCGTGTGGTCGCAAACAGAAAGAATCGACGATATGTGAACTTTCAGATACCGACCTAAAATGGATGTTTCCGGTGTGTGCCGCAGGCATGGGTGCCTGTCCACATATGGCGATACAAATGAATTTTTAGCCGTTTTGCTGGTGTTTGGGAACCGCCAAAAATATGTTTAAAAAACTAAAAACGTGACATACGCATACGTACACATATGTATGTATGTACTGACTGTATCTGTATGCGTTGTTGAGTGCCAGAAACCAAAAGTTCCGCAGTTTTTCGTCCTGAACCCAAATTTGTTGGGCGATAATGGCGATACCAACCTGTGTCCCTTGAGATCTTTCGTGTCTGGTAAACCTTTATACCTCAATGCATATGGCCCAAAATAGTACTGCGGCACTATGTAGGTATAGTCCGTCCACCAGATCATGGCACTTTGTGTTGCTGCTGGCTGGTTTGTTCCCTTCCTCCACGTTCTAATGAAAGAGAAATTGAATGTGAGAGATTTTGCAAAAAAAACTGAAAAAATAATAAAATGTGTCGAAAACGATTGAATTCGATCAAATTTAAAATTAAATTAAATTAAAATCGATAAAACACGTCGATTTCATAAAAACAGCAGTTTAGGGGCAAAAATAATTTTTTTCGGAAACTCAATTTCTCTTTCATTAGAACGTGGAGGAAGGGAACAAGTCGGCCAGCAGCATCCCAAGGTGACATGAGCTGATGGACGGACTATATATGTATACGTATAGGTACCTATTTATGCATGTTTTTGTGTATTTCACCCCCACACATAACGTTAGTACACACCTAATACTGTACCGGTACAATGTATAGGCATTACTGTATGCGGCGAACAGTCCGGGAGACCACAAATGGTTTCCGTTTCGGCTTTATTCGCTTACCGAGCGAAGTCGCCTTTCCGCACAATATGGGGGCCTTTTGCTTTTTTATTGAACTAAGTGCGCGTGTGCGCATTCGAAAAGTAAAAAACTTCAACCGAAAAAGTTTCTGCGCATATACATAGATGCTTCCGCGCGCTGCTTAATTACGTTTCAAACCCAAATGTGTCTCCATCGCACACCGCGCAACCCGGTTGTGAATTTAGAATATCAGTGCCACGAGTATAAATGTGCAAATGTGCGAAGCATGCCTAAAGTTGAGGTGTATGTGCTGCAAGGCACCGGGACCAATCTGTGATGCATCGCGTTGTAGTCATGCGTGCGGCATAAAAAATTGATGTCATACATGTACCCAGCCGTTTGTCACTGGTGTACATATGTATACTTTTGCGGAATGCGTGTTGCATTGATTATGGTACACTACATAAATACAGTAACTTTCGTCACAGATTTTTTATTGTTTGTTCAGGAGGTTGTTTTGTACGGTAAGATACTGTGCACTGTGCCACTGTGTATGACTTTTTTAAATGGCACAGCTCGACTGAAAAAGAATTATTCGGAAAAAGCAATTCGAAAGTGAGCCGTGCCGCCATTCAGCTGGTTTCCGGAACGATTTTTAAAAGCGCTTGCACATTCAATAGTGCCGCAGCACAATGCAGCTACTCTGGTCGACGGAAATTACTGATGAGGCCCCTCATAGGAACGCCCGTGAAATCCCACACGCTGAAGCACTTTTAATTCAGAAAAATTCCCAAATCCCTGGTCCACAAGTGAAAAATGCAGGTAAGGATTATACAGGCGATCAAATTGACTGTCTGACATTCGATCGAGGGTCGGCGTCAGAGTCCAGTCGTGGTGATACTTTGCCTTTCCGCTATACTGTAATTCATCAACTTATAATTTGAACAGTTTTGTCTTTGTTACAATAGACGCTTCAGGTCTACAAAACCGGTGAGCATAATTTCACAGCGCGTGTTGGAAGCTTCACTCGACTGACTGGGATATATAAAGGTAAACCACGCCAACACGAGCCCGATTTCCGAGTTGGTGCACTAGCAAAACAAAAAGAAAGAGAAATCCTCATGCGCCACGTTGTATTCCACAACGTGTAACATTCCCATATCAGCAGCCACGTATGAATGTTTCACCAATCTAGCACCTTCGAAATCGGGCTCGTGTTGGCGTAGTGTTACTATACCTTCCGACACACATGTAGTTTGGCTACCCATTGCTCAGAAAAAACTAACCCCGTCCAAATTCTCTAGCTTTCTGTTTGTATCAGCTGATCGATGGTCCTGTTGAAGTTCATTTTATCGTTTTATGATTGTTACACAACGTTATTACTCCTAATTTTCACATTTCGGCAGCACATCTTACCCACAACCTGATCCAATAGTGTACCGTTCGTGAGTACCCGTCAGCGTGATTGACATAAGAGAAGCACTTGTACGGAATGACACCACTCAAACGTGCACGGGATCGAAGTCAGAATTTCGTGACATGTGCACTCTATGTAGTAACTTTGCATGCGGTAAACAACAGTTACCTTGTGCTTCCTGCACATCACGAAACAGAGCACGACCGTGTGCGTGAGTGAAACCTTCATACAAGTGCGAGATACACGATCACAGAAGGCCCCTTCGGGCGAGCACAGTGAGTTATTATGACGCACAAAAGGTATATAGTTACAGTTGATGTATGTATACCTGTGCATTGTATGCACAGGGACCTACATTACCTATTTGTATTCATGTTGAGCTGTCCACAATTGGATCAATGGCTCTTTATTTCCCAACTTTCTTCAGACTCTCATTACTTCGGACGATTCAATAACCTGCAGTCTCAATGTGAGTTTGCCTTGCATTGCATAATCAGCCTTGCAATATCGGTCAGCGGTTGCCATGCAAAGGGCAGGTGCTATTCTATCCTCCGTGTCTGACTGAGCTAGTCGTTGTGTTGATCATTAATGACCAGATATATAGGTACTGCACTGCTGCACAGAAAGCGCGGCACAGTTGCAAATCCGATGTGATGACCGTTGAGAAAATGACACCCTGTGGCCCACGGCGGATTTGATACTTGGTTACGAATGCAACCACGTTTACATTTGCATAATCACGGGACGAGTTCGGAGCTGCATGCGTACGTCATTAGCTTTACTTTATCAGACATGTCGAAGTTTTTTACCGTGGGTTCCTAAACTTTGCCTAATGTACGTGTGTCGACGTGGGCGTTAAATTTGCCTCCGGCATCCGTAAATAATCTGCCTGCATGTTTATCACACATATGCACACGATTATGTGCTTTTTTGGGATTTTGACAGCTGTTTGTATCTACATCGGTATGTGTGTATGTATGGTATCTACACCAAATATGTATCAGCGGAATTCCAAACACAGATCGGCTTATATTGATGTCGTCAACTCAGAGCGTCAACCCTCATCGTCAATTCATCCATAATGCGATGTATAGTCCGTCCACCAGCCCATGGCACTTTGTGTTGCTGCTGGCTGGTTTGGTCCTTTCCTCCACGTTCTAATGAAAGAGAAATTGAGTGTGAGCGATTTTGCAAAAAACTAAAAAAAATAATAAAATGTGTCGAAAACGATTGAATTCGATCAAATTTAAAATTAAATTAAATTAAAATCTATAAAACACGTTGATTTCATAAAGACAGCAATTTAGGAGCAAAAATAATTTTTTTCGGAAACTCAATTTCTCTTTCATTAGAACGTGGAGGAAGGGAACAAGTCGGCCAGCAGCAACACAAAGTGCCATGAGCTGGTGGACGGACTATACCTAACGTCCACTCCGCAACAAACATCCAGGGATCACAGAGCACGTCTAAAAAAAGTAAACGCCCAGGGCGTTTAGTGAAAATTTCTCACACTTGATTGCTTGAGTTGACGACAAAACAATTAGCCCATAAATGTGTTGTACCGTCACCGTGTGGTTAACTGTCGGATGCGTACTGCGCGAGCTTTATAGCTATCACAGCTGCTACGCAAAGTACCATAACCTCAACAAATGTCTGTTATCGATCTGGCTCCGGTCTGGTCTGGGTAGTAGGCCCATGAAAGCAGTGGTTAATAAAAAAATTTTTTTATTCAAACCCCTTTTTTAAAAAAAAATTTTTTTTTTAATTTAAAAAAAAATTTTTTTATTCCAGCCAAAAACTGCCAGAAACGAAAAAAATGAGCGCTAAAGCAAAAAATAGTGGCATTTTTCTTCCATAACGTGTGGTAAGTGCATATAAAGCACTCACGACACGAAAACAATACTAAACAATGGTCAATGAGTACCAACGGTAGTCAGGTACACACCCGTACACTTTCTCCACGTGGTGTGGGTGCCTTGGTGTGGCTTTGTGACACTCAAGACGGTAAATTTGGGTGAAACTATTGCCTCTTGGTACACGACCAATGCAAATATGTGACAAACAGTGTAAATATAGAGTGAATATCACACCGAATCACTGCTTTCGGGTCTGTTGCATGGATAAATGCATGCCCACCCAGTCACATGTACATGTGTAATCATATGAGAGGCCATGTGAGTGTGTGCACTATGTCTAGATGCCACAAAACAACGATTATGGCACCCAATACACCCATGGTAGGGTCGGGTGATGTTAACAGTAGCAATTTTTATGCAAAAAATAGCACTTTTAGAGCAAAAAAAATAGAGAAATTTTCGAATTTTGAAATAATAAAAAAAAAATTTTTTTTAACTTTTGGAACGAATTTTTTTATTAAAAAAAAATTTTTTTTTAATAAAAAAAAAATTTTTTTTTTTAAAAACCACTGCATGAAAGCGCCGGCTGTGCTTTGCACACCAAGCACAAAATCACATAATTTCTAACCACTGGACACCATCGCTTATTTTTCAGTCTCTCAATCACGACCCAACATACAACGCAATGAATGACTCCAACTTCACCGACATGAGCCTGATGCCGTGCAATCACGGTGTCAACTACTATCAAACATCTCAATTCGTGATTCGCGTTATTCTCATGTTCCCAGTGCTCATGTTCGGTCTGGTGTCCAATTCCATCAACATTTTCATCTTTTCGCGTCGCGACATGCGTCAATCGCTGATCAATTGGTTCATTCTGGCACTTTGCTGCTCTGATGTTTCAATTCTAATCTGTTCCTTCTTCATGACCGTATTTCCGGCTCTGATTGAACGCACGACCAATATTGCTGTCTTGGAGGTGAACCAATATTTCGGCTTATTGTAATTTAGTTAACAGGTTGTTTTACTCAGACTAATATCTCATCTCTGTTTCGGCGAAAATCTATCTCTGTTTACGGTACATTGCCCACAAGTTTTTTAGTCACAGTAATAATGCCTTATTACACACAGTAGCTATATGTAGTAGTATACAGTACCTGGCGATGTTTTCCATATTGAGTCTCCGACGGCACGATTCCGAAACGTTTTCAAATAAAGAGGGCTTTGTTTAGCACAAAATATTTGAAACAACTTATCATTTTTCCAAATGGAGCCCCAGGGCGCTTATGAGCAAACCTCCGGCACAATTACCATGCAATTTCCAGTTTGGCGCGTTCTGCATGCGTTGGACGTACCCATTGGCAGTGGTGGCCCAGACAATCAACGTCTATCTCACTGTAGCTGTCAGTTTGCATCGCTTTCTTGGTTAGTCGTATACCTATTGCTTGCCGATGTTTCAATCTCATTATTTTCCTATTCTAATTCAGGCGTGTGCTATCCATTCAAAGCTCGTCGCCTGATGGACGCTCAAGTGGTGAAGATTGTGCTCACAGGTTGGGACCGATGTAACATGATGATCTAATCAAATTTATAGAATAACGTGGTCATCTATTGTGCATTCGCACTGACGATGCCCTGGTGCACTGCCCGCTCTTCTGTAAAAACAAAGCGACGCGGGAAAATTCTTTTCCAGACACGTTGCCTGATCTACAAAGCGAGCGGCCACGTAACCGCTGATCATGCTTTGTGTGCTTCATGAATCAGACAAAAACCGAACTTTAAAAAGTTATCTCAAAAGTATATTTCCGTCAAAAGTATTTCCGTTGCAACCCATTGATACATACGGCGCCATTTTCATGACCTTTTTCATTATGGGCGATAACCAGTAAATCAGCAGAACAAACATGGAAAGCCGCCACCAAACATGGTGATGTATCATACCGATCTGCGGATTGACTATTGAAACATCAATATTGACGGGACCGATCTGATTGGATCACCAATTTTTATATCTCTTCTGACACAGGAGTGGTCACGGCCGGTTTTATCTTCAACTGCACCAAATTCTTCGAAGTCACGCTGGCAGAGTGCCAATCCGAGCTGGAGCCGAACACAACATCCATTGCATTGGCACCGACTTGGATTCTACTCAACGAAACGTACTTTCTCATTTGCAGGGTTGTCGCTTGTAAGTCCCCAACCACTTTATGGTTCTTCTGTGAAAGTGTGACCATGCTTCGATTTTCTTTTGTGATTTGAAAAAAGCTTCCATTTTGATTGACTGATTTCTTGACGGATGTTTCACGTCGTTAAGCTCCATTCTATCCTACATTTGCAGACAGTATCCTTATGTTTTTCCTGCCATTCGGTGCTCTGATCGTGGTCAACTCAATGATCATCAAAACATTATGGCAGTCCAACAAGAATAGGCAGGTGATGACGCAACAACAGTCCAATGTGCAGGATGCCAGCAAGAGGTTACGGTGTAGTTCGGTTATCCTTTGTTTGTGAAGATCACTCTCATTGTACAATGGCATCATATCTGAAGTGGTTTTGCTCACTGTACAAAGTGGTAATGTAACAGACCAAAATATCGTTCAAAAATGAGCAGATAGAAGACAGAGGCTTGCTATATGTACTTTTCACTGAGCACCGATGACCAGGGTTGGGCAAAAAACTTTTTTTTTCAAAAAATCGTTTTTTAAACGCCCAGGTGACCAAAATATGCCCCCAAAAATTGGAAAACGCTCATGTTGGGAGAAAAACATGGTTAAATGGAGTAATTCTATGTGTTCTGAAGCGAAATAAACGGGTTTCAACCCTTTTCTAACGAGTTGTTAAGATCCCATATTTGACCCGCACCATGGGACCAACTTTGGCCGGGGTCATCATTGAAAGTCAAACTCCGTATATCGACGTATCTCGACAAAGTAAAAATTGGTCGAAAATTTTTTGAAAAAAAATGGGACAAAAATTGATTTTCCTTGACAATCAGGGTACTTTCCCTGAAAAATCAGGGAAAATCAAGGAAATTCAGGATTTAAAAAAAACGAAAAACGACCCAGGCTTTTTTTAAAAAACGTCGTTTTTTAAGAAAAAAACGCCGTCGCTTTTTGTCCAACCCTGCCGATAACAAGCGCTACAGTGATGTTTCAGAAGTGGTTCGATCAAATTCACAAGTCGCAACAACACGGATGTCGCTCCTGAGCAAATGGCTCTCATTCAGGTTGAGTGTTGCTGAAAACACACAATATTAGTGCCGTGCGTATCACCACAGCACATGCTCTTGAAAATAGACACAGCTTGGATCACTCCATGACAGCGTTGAACGCGGCAGAAATTCGCTCACACGCGTGGCACTAATGTTCCGAGTCTAGCTTCATGAAATGCGTGAAACATCACATGACCATAATCATTCAGTTTGAACAAACAACGGACGAATTGACAAGCACCAACACAACGCCACGGGGTGCATCAGAATCACCGAACAAACCCATCCGGATACAAATACAGTCCACAACGACAACATCAACCACAACAACGCTCAATGTACCACAACAACAACACCAGAAACACTCCGAGATACAAGCCAGGGATTCGACTGCGGGGTAAGCCGTCGCGAAGTGACGGAGATCTTTTTACATTGGCGTGAAACATCGCCAATGCATTGTTTTCAGCGTACGGGCACACGGTACACCACGTCCGGGGTGTATTCATGCACAGCCCAGCATGCCCCCATATTCTACTGGTCATATACATAGTTTGTAGAACAACAACCATGGCGTGGATGAGTAACTCAAAAATGTTTCACGGTGAGCATAAACTAGACCAGCAATTACCACAAGCAATCATGTAATTAATCAGCCAATTCGCCAAAAACAAAGAACAATCCAATGTAAATGTTAATCAAATATTATGCAGCGATAGTTTTGCATTACCCAAAAACAAGCAAGCTCACATTGTTTTTGCAACACCCCGTGTGTGGGTTTGACCGCAGGACACCAAGATTGTGTTGGCCGCCGGCCCAAACATTGAAACATCACCAAGCGGGACATCCATTTTAGTTCGTCTTGCGCATCCAGCACAACAGCCAAATCAACATCGACCTCTAAAGTGCGACGTCCCAGCACAGCGGCATCGGTGTCGTCAACCAAGGACAGAAAGATCACGATTATGATGCTCGCGATTGTGGCTGTGTTCCTCGCGTGCAATTCACTGCCATTCGCACTCAACATACTGGAGATTATTCGTACCTATTCGTCCGCTGGTTGGTGAACCCGTTTCGACCTGGGTGCACCGGGTCATCGTCAGTGCGCGAATGCACCGGATGACCACGCGTTGCCTATCAATACTCGGGATGCCTTTCGATCACTCGACCGCCTGTTGGCAATCTCGTGTTTCGATTCACGATCTACTATGTGACAAAGTCTGAAGAGCCCGTGGGTTAATTGTTTTGTCTTCAGCACCACGTTAACTCAAGTAACCCTGAACGAGCAAGAGAAATACTATGGCATCATAGGTCTGAGTTGAGTAACGTTAGCGACAAAAGTTGACGACATGAGTTGACGGCATTACAATTACCCCAAACCTCGGTACGGGACACCAATAGCGTGTGATCTTTCTGGAAGCGGTAGATCGATCCGAAAATCTACAACATCAGCTTTTTGAATTTATAGCAGGGCGCAGGATTGATGACACAGCGCTGGGTAAAAGCGTTATTGATTGACTTTCTGATTTGGTTGAATCTAGCGAAGTTTGGTCCGCACTCCGCACTCCACAGCAAAAGGCGCCTTTTTGTATCAAATTTTTCGAACAGGCCTTGCCAGTAGGTCTTATATGCAGCTCGAAACATCATTTAAAACACATGAGAGTTGAATTTTGCGTGTAGCGACCTCCACACCATGAGCACGTGTGCAAGCAGTTGTTAGGTGATGTTTCAAATAGCTGCAGCTGAAACCAGAACGACCGAACCAAGGGGACCAAAAAGCCTCGGCGCTGTTTTCTGTGGACCTTTTCTGACTGGCTTCTTGTTTTAGTTTAGCCAGCTTGAAATTTTTGTCCATTAGTACATATTAGCGTCCCAATAAGGGCGTTTGAATTGCTTTTGTTTGATTAGTCCATAATTGACACCGGTTGCCGTATTTGGCTTATTAACTGTTGTCGAGCCAAGTTATTCTGCACACACTGACAAGTTGCCTGGCATTATGACACATTTCCTTTCCGTTTCAGGCGCGCTGATTTCACAAGAACTATTCACGGTGTTGGTCGAGCTGGGCAATCTATCAGTGGTCATCAACTCAGCCACATCCATTTTCATCTATTTCGCATTCGGCAGCAAATACCGCAACATTTTCGTATCAGCGCTGAAGTGCGCGGTACCTGGAGGATCATCCCCGACTCATTGTCAAGGCACAAGGAGTCGAACATTGAACTCAACTGCATCCACTTGTATGAACACGGGGGCGGGTACCAAGGCTTCAACCTGTGCCAATGCTCCGATTACGGTTACGAAACCTTCGATCTGTAGGAACGGAGCGATTGATTCGAAAATGTGAGATTTTTTCATGACAAATTTTTTCGTTAGCTATTACTGCCTCTTCATGTAAATCTAAATACCGCACATCATATTTTATCATAGTCTTATCCTTATTACAATCCGGTTCTTTATTCAATTCTGGTTGTGACCTGATTCTGGTCATTTTTCATTTCCCATACAAACATTTTCATTGGGTCTGCTCAGCGACATAGGCACATGGCCACATCACCAGCAGCAATTTTTGGCTGATTGAGGGCTGCGCCTGCGGCTTGGAACTGTTGCAGGAGCAGGTTCACGACCCCGAGCAGGCTCTGCACGCAAAACAATGCAAGACAGTGCATCCGCCGAGCCTGCGCCTGTGACTTCTTATGTTATGCGTGCATGCCGACTGCAAGCGCAGACCACAACACAATCAGATTAAAAAATGCTGCTGGTTACTGTATTTGATAGCCGGTTATTTATTGTTTTTGATGATCAAACCACAACATCTTGTCCATACTTTTTACATTATTTCATTCAACCGTTTAAACGTGTACTGCAAACCTTGGCGGACACCAGAAATTAAACCACTGCAGTCAACACTAATAACACTAATAATAATAATAATAATAATAATAATAATAATAATAATAATAATAATAATAATAATAATAATAATAATAATAATAATAATAATAATAATAATAATAATAATACTAATAAATGCAAGCTGGAAATGTAACGATTTCCCGTATACCCCAATAAAGAAGTCACAATTCCCTATTATATTAATAACATAATAACAAAGACCAATAGCGATAAACTTTCACAACAGCGCATAGCCAATTAACAAAAAGGGTTCGGGACCGTTGTCTGAAGGTCACTCATTGCGATCTGTTGCACTCCATCTTCTGGACAATTTTGTGTCGTTGTCACGCACCACTCTTTTTCCTCATTGCACCCTAGGTTTTATCATTCGAAACAAATGTCCACCCATGTTGTCGACACGTTTCCCAAACCGAACGTAATGCGACTTGCGTTTTCCGAATCTAATATGGTGACTTTTGCGTTTCCCGAACCGCAAGTACAGACTTTTTCTCTTCAACGACTGGACGGCCTCCAGTGAATCCTGTGACCGTTTCATCGTTTGCAACTCCATTAGCTCGTCGGGCAGAATACCGTTCTCGTCTAAGATGTCGCCAAGGTCTTCTGAAACGAACGCGTGCCTGCCTTTTGAATATTTAAGTACAGGCGGGCCACAAGCCGACATGTATGTATGTATTGTCCATCCATCAGGTCATGACACTTTTTGTCAGCTGAAAAGTTTGACAGGATCCAGTGCTGTTCCGGAAATCGGATTTTATTTTATTTTTGTGCGCCGTTTTCTCTGGCATTGCCTTGCGGAGGAACAATTTTTTCACAACGGAACCTGAACCTCCCAACCAAAAGCGCCATGAGCTGATGGACGGACTACATAGGTACAGTAATGGTACTATTAGCTTTTGAATTCAGCTTTTGGTTCTGTTTCACAAAATCCCACAGGTGTCCCATCAAAACCTTCAGGATCTGGAAACACACCGATTCAACGACGAAAAGATGATTTCACTTAATGGCAAATTAAGTCCATTAACTATAAAAGTTGACAACGACTTGTTTTGGTGGATCGGGCAATTTTCAAGTTAACCCCGAACAAAGCGTCCCGCCAGTGTGCAGGATTATGTTGGCCCACCGCGGTTGACTGCGGTCAACTACTGCTCCCAGCGGATGGCTATGTCTAACACACAAAGTACAGCCGACTGTAGCCCACAGGGGTTACCTGCTTGCTACTGCAGTCAGGGTTGGGCAAAAAACGACGGCGTTTTTTCTTAAAAAAACGACGTTTTTTTTAAAAACGCCTGGGTCGTTTTTCGTTTTTTTAAATCCTGAATTTCCTTAATTTTCCAGGGAAAGTACCCTGATTATCAAGGAAAATCAATTTTTTTGTCCCATTTTTTCAAAAAATTTTCGACCAATTTTTACTTTGTGGAGATACGTCGATATACGGAGTTTGACTTTCAATGATGACCCCGGCCAAAGTTGGTCCCATGATGCGGGTCTGATATGGGATCTTAACAACTGGGTTGAAACCCGTTTATTTTGCCTCAGAACACATAGAATTACTTCATTTAACCACGTTTTCTTCCCAACATGAGCGTTTTCCAATTGTTTGGGGGGCATATTTTGGTCATCTGGGCGTTTTAAAAAAAACGTTTTTTTTAAAAACGATTTTTTTGAAAAAAAACCTTTTTTGCCCAACCCTGACTGCAGTCGACTGCGGTTGACTGCGGCGGACCGCGGTGGCTGTTTTTTGTGTGTGGTGGGCAGTGGCCCACCGCAGTCAACCGCAGTGGCAGGCAGTTTGTGTTCAACATAGCAATCCGGTGGGCTTGCGGTTGACTGCAGTCAACACCGCGGTGGGCCGAAAAAATCCTGTGCACTGGGACGCTATACTTGTTGGGGATCTGTATAACTGATAATGGGCAAACGGTTGCACACCAGAAGCGAAACTATTTTTTAGATAGCGCCAAATGCGACACATCTTTCATGACCAACATTATGACAGACTTGGTACTGTGACAAAACTCATCATGTACAGTAGTACTCACATTTAGGCTTGAACCAACATTAGTCAAGGCTTTAGCTCACCACTGTCCACCACAATCGCTTCGTCAGCCAACGTGACCTGTTTGGTCGTTTTGCAATACACAAACGCGCCCATCGACCTGCAGTCCATGCCATATCCGTTGTGAAACATCAACACAGTCAGCAGCACTGGGCACACAAACATACTGGGCCAGGATGGCATGGCTATTTGTTGTCTGATTTTTTGTTGATGTGATGTTTCTCGCAATTACATATATTTCAATTTCTGGAAAGATTCGTGTGTTCGGTGCCACTGAGCTATTTATGTTGCACTACTAAAAGTCTGTCTAAAGTAAAAGATGGCAAGTATCATTATATGAGCACTTCCTCTTCGAAAGCACTTTCGTAACTTATTCTTCCAATTAATAACCGAGCAACGTAAATGCCATCCGATGTTTAACAACGCAACCCCCGTCTTCGTCACGCATGAGTTCCCTCACTTGGGCTGATGCTATTGTCGTCCACGCAGCTGCCTGCTGTGATTCGTGAAAACGCACCTGGCTGGGCGTCTGCTGCTGAGCTAAGGCCGTTCTCTGATAGTACCAGCTGAGAGCTAAGAGCGAAATTTCGCTCGTGCTCTCTGACATCAGCGAAATTTCGCAACGGCGTTTCGCTCTTCGCTGGTATTGATATCAGAAAGCGGCCTGATGAGAACAATGAAATGAATACAGTGCTGCTTGCTGCAACACACTTGGATAGCGTGTCGGGTGGGCTGTAAACAACAGACATTCTGTGGGTTTACACGGTCACACAGGCAGTTGCGCGTAGACAACATTAGTTTAAGCCCTTCATTGTCGAGTCATTCGTGAATCATTCAGGGATAATGATCCTGAATCAAGTGGCAATCAAAAACAGAAGTTAATTCAAGCGTTATAACCGAACTTTATAAATACACAGTACTTACAGGTACATGCATATCACTCGACGGCCACGCACTTCTTGATCGACTACGGTGATTTCCCCGGGTTATTCATTTGGGCCCCCGAAACACATACAGTATGTATACACTTCCTGGAACGAACTGGAAACGGTGATGCTCAGACCCCAGGGGACTCTTAGCCCCGGTGGTGTAACTGCGGGAAACTCCGCTATGTGTAGGCACATATACAGTACGTAAAACACGTGAGCTCCGTGATCAGCCGGATGAGACTGATTGGATAGTTATATGTACCGGCGCATACTGGATTTTACGAGGCTCTCGGACAATTCATGTCAAGGGTGGATCCAGGGGGCCACAGTACCCATGCCCACTTTGGTCCATTTAGCCGGGAACTGACTTTTTTGCATACTGTGAGTATTAGGTATGTATACATACCGTAAGTTGCGTGAGTGTTGCGTAGACAAAGTTTATTTATTTTCTGGTGTCCTGGATTCAAAAAACGACAGCATTGGAAAAAGTTGCGATCGACTATCAATGGTGAGAAATAACTTTTCTGAGAAACGAATGATCAGCTGTGCGAGCTTTGTCCCTGTTAAATGTGTTTTATCTTTACACAAATATCGAACCTTTGTCTTTATGACCTACAACTGCCAGAAACCAGTGGTCAATAAAAAAAATTTTTTATTCGAACCCCATTTTTTTAAAAAAAATTTTTTTAATTAAAAATTTTTTTTTTATTCCAGCCAAAATCTGCCAACACGATGAAAAATGAGCGCTCAAGTACAAAATAGGGGTATTTTTGTTACATAATGTGTTCTAAGTGCATATAAAGCACAGGTGATACGAAAACCATGCTATCCAATGGTCGATAAGCACCAACCATATTCAGGTACACACCCGTACCCTTCCCCAGGTGGTGCGGGTGTGATGGTATGGCTTTCTGATATTCGGGATGGGAATTTTGGGTGAAAAGGTACACGACCAATGCAAATAAGTTGCACATAGTGTGAAATTAGAGTGAATACAAAATAGAATCACTCCTTTCGGGTCTGGGGCATGGATAAATAAATGCCCACCCAGTCACATGTACGTGTGTAGTCATATGAGAGGCCCTGTGAGCAGTAGTTAATAAAAAAATTTTTTATTCAAACCCCATTTTTTTTTAAAAAAAAAATTTTTTTTAATTTAAAAAAATTTTTTTTTATTCCAGCCAAAAACTGCCCGAAACGAAAAAAAATGACCGCTAAAGCAAAAAATAGTGGCATTTTTCTTCCATAACGTGTGGTAAGTGCATATAAAGCACTCACGACACGAAAACAATACTAAACAATGGTCAATGAGTACCAACAGTAGTCAGGTACACACCCGTACACTTCCCCCACGTGGTGTGGGTGCCTTCGTGTGGCTTTGTGACACCCAAGACGGTAAATTTGGGTGAAACTATTGCCTCTTGGTACACGACCAATGCAAATATGCGACAAACAGTGTAAATATAGAGTGAATATCACACCGAATCACTGCTTTCGGGTCTGTTGCATGGATAAATGCATGCCCACCCTGTCACATGTACATGTGTGATCATATGAGAGGCCATGTGAGTGTGTGCACTATGTCCAGATGCCACAAAACAACGATTATGGCACCCAATACACCCATGGTAAGGTCAGGTGATGTCAACAGTAGCAATTTTTATGCAAAAAATAGCACTTTTAGAGCAAAAAATGGAGAAATTTTCGAATTTTGAAATAATAAAAAAAATTTTTTTAACTTTTGGAACGAATTTTTTTTTTAAAAAAATTTTTTTTAAAACCACTGCCTGTGAGTGTGCGCACTATGTCCAGATGCCACAAAACAACGGTTATGGCACCCAATACACCCATGGTAGGGTTAGGTGATGTCAACAGTAGCAATTTTTATACAAAAATAGCACTTTTAGAGCAAAAAAATCGAGAAATTATCGAATTTTGAAATAATAAAAAAAATTTTTTTAACTTTTGGAACGAATTTTTAAAAAAAAATTTTTTTTAAAACCGCTGCCAGAAACCGTCGAGCAGAATTATCCGCTGCCGCTTGTCGCATGTACCCGATAGTCGGCATATTCGTTTTGTCGAATGAAATGGTCTTGTCAAAACAGAAATACATTATTCACAATCAAGAAAGAAGAATAGCATGGATAAATGTTTTTGCGCCTTCGAGCTTCCCAAACTCGGTGACGGTTTGGTGGGTGATGCAGTATTGGTGATGCCTCCGTTTTCCATATGATTCTGTATTTTTATTATTTTGCGAAAAAATAATAGTCCCCTCGATAGTCGAATGGTTAAAGCGTTAGACTCACAGCCGAACGCCTCAAGTTCGATACCGCGCAGAGGACACATTAGCCTGATGATGACAGCAGGATCCGTTGTTGAAACGTCGCAACCGCGCCTCACCAGGCGACTTACCCTAACCCAACAGCCCTCGTCAGGGCTACCCAGAGTGGCTGGCGATAAGACCACAACAAATTTTTCGCAAAATGTCAACACACAAGCCACAAAAAACATTCAGAGAACAGCTTGTATTTTTATTAAAAACAAAAATGTAGGAAGAAACGCTGTCCTCCTTGAAAAAGGACCGCACAACGGTTTGAAACCGAACAAATGATGTGCAACATTCAGATTTATAAACTGCAGGAACATAAATTGCACAAAATAAAAGAGAAATGCAAAAATGCTCATACAAGCTGCGTCTCATTGATCATTCGGCCTGCAATCGTGTTCAAATAATGTTCCTCCGCCAAACTAGCGGCGGAGTTGAGCGGTGCTGGTGGCATATGTGACAGGCGACGATGTCGTTTGTAGACCCGATGGGACTTGTGAAAAGTCAATTCGAGTATAAATATCAGAACTGCAATCACCGTGCTGAACAGCATCCAACCAAACACCGGCAGTAGATAGACCAGGTCAAGTGGGGCCCGTTGTGCACGCGCGGTCGCGGTCGCGTCCGATAGGGTTTGTGTGGAACTGTATCTGTAACAGCACTACCTGTTTAAAGTGGCTCCAGTCGTATATCTTCAACTTCACAATGATTTTTCAGTTGTTGGTTTTTTTGGTCACTTCGACATGTTTCCACGGAACGGGCGTGCATGTATGTACATACCATAAGATCGTTAAAAAGGCTCAAACTGACATTAGCGAATCGCTTTGAAAAATACCGGATCCCCCTAGGTGTATCACGTCACTGCAAAAAAATAATTGATGGCTGCCCACGCGCGTTGCTAAATTCTCAAATTTTTGACAATGAATGCCTGACTCAAACCAAAGACCAACCCAAGCCCAAACCTTCTGGCCATGAACGGTGCACCCGGCTGGAGCAGACTGATTGTCTCATCGACTTTGTGTCTCAGCCGTGAGCCTGGCGGGAAGATGAATCCAAAAAATATCCGATTCGACATGTTGCTATCGCGAATGAATAAATTGCCGCGATAATAGATGCTTTCTGGCTGGGACCCATAGCCACCATTGATCTCATACGGCATTTGACCGTCGGGTAGACTGCCAAATGAAACATCATCTGACAGCAACGTATAATTTTCGCCATTGAAAGTTCGAATCGGGTTCGTTTTGAAAATATCGATGAATTGGGCGCGTTCCTCGGGATCCATCGTTGGTATGGTGACATTATTGATGTATTTGAGGTGATAGGCGTGCGAACGGAGATGCGCTGCAAATACAGTCGACTAACACTTCAGTGCGCAATCTCTGTAACCCAATCTCTGTAATTACTATTTGTACGGGGCATAGCGTGACCGAAAATGCGACGATTATAAAAAGGGTAGACTTGGACATTGCATCAATGTTGGTGGGATCGGTCACGGTACGTATTTGCCTAATGGAAACTGCACTGTGACTTACGCAACAGCTCAGCAACGCTGCTGAACGGTATCTTGGGCACGGGCGGTACAGCCAGTCGGGAGTTCATCTTTGTCGTGTATTGTAGCACCAGAAACAAACAACTGATATGCCAAACGGATCGCAGCAGATTCAGGGCCCAAGAATCGTATATGATATCACAATGTTGGTTGACCAGTGCACGCGCGTTGCGGAACAGATAACGCCACACATTGATGCCCTGGTCGCAGCAGCTACTGGAGCGGTCACGAATTGTGAAACGTACTGTACGAATGACGCTGGCTGTTGAGGACTTATTTCTGGGTGTCACATGTGCATGCAGGGTGCGCTGAAAATTGTTTGATCGTTCATTCGCGAATAACCAATAACAGTATAATCATTTACAGTCACTGTTCGTTATTGCAACGGGACAACAGAAAAATATCACTGTAACGAATATACTGTATCACTTATGTCACTATATACTATGTCACCATGTCACTATATCACTATAGCGAATATCGCTATAACGAATAGTGACTGTACTATCTAACAAATTTATGGTTAAAGGTTAGTGGGATGCGATGCTCACTTTCGGCTCCGTGCAAGCTTCTTCAGCGCTTTATGCCCGCGGCATAAATATGCCAACTGGGTTGTGCTATGGTTATTATTATTATGTCACTATTATTATTATACTAATATCCTTGAAAATGAAACATCACAATATGCAAACAGCAGCCAAACACCACCTGTAGCAAATAGAACACAACGGAAACCACGAGTAGACAGGCGAGCACCATCAGCCACACGGATGGGGCGAATGGCCACAGAATGAAACCGGCATCAATTGACTGCGTGGCTGGACGACGGATTATGAAGGCTTTGTGGAAAAACCACACCTGAAACTTGGAAAGTGAGTATTTTCGTCAACCGAACATACCCTGAACGTTTGTAGTCTGGCCCTTATCCTGCTTTACGGAGAAACTCTTTGCCGTTAAGCTGATTTTTCGCAACTGAAATAGAGCCCCGGAAAGCAAGCGGGCCCCAGATTTGGCTTCTCGACCCAAGTCGACTTCCTGCACCCAATTTTTACAATTTTTTCTAGACTCAAGGCTATCGGGGTGAAACAGATGAGAACCTGTCCAAGTACGGTAGCACACGCGAGGAAAAGTCGCAGCGTGAGAATGGAACTAAACGCGAGGAACTGACACAGGCGAAGAAAAGTCGCAGCGCGAGGAACTGTCCTCGGACCCAGTATATGCGTACAATGTTGTTATGTGTGCTTGTGATATTGGTCGCACAATGACTTTATAAGAATTGGTCAAATTTTTTTCCTGAATCGCAAAGCAGGCTAGTGACGGGGCAATGACGTTGCGTTGCGCGATCACACACAAAACACGTAGTAAAGAGAATGTTTCAGACCTGCGGCAACGTGGTTGATCTGCTAGATTATTTTCAGGTGAAAATGTTTTGTGAGAATCACAAATAGCACAGTAGTTAAGAGTGACTGAACGTGAAAATCAGGATTGATTTTGATGAATTCTTATATAGTCATTGTGCCACCAATATTTTGTCTGTGTGTTTTCCACCTCCATTTCTAATCTGGCTTGTCGTTATTGTGTTTCCTTTTTCTCTGCTGAGCAATGATATTTATTCGCTTGCCTTGTGTGCCTATTTTTATTATTCTGTGGCGTTGGTAATTAAGCTCTGCACTCCGCAACACAAGTTGCTTGGTTTTACCCATCTGTGTGGCGTTGTTTGATAAATTCGAAACCAGCCGTAACTGGGTGGTACGTGTTTCATTCCTTTTTCTCCGTTAATATTTCTACAGACTAACTTGATTTTTAGAACAGTGAACAAATTATTCTCAATTATCATCCCTGACCAGGCAATCATGTCCCCCGTACGCACAATCCCGTGTCTGATGCTTCTATCATCACTGAGCATTGCCCAATCACAAGACCAACAACTTGTCGCCAGCGCTGTTCTATTTGAAAGCTCGAATTTCACCAATGTCGACAGCGCAAAGGCCGTTGGCTTCATTGACTTTGAGCAGCGTGGATCAGAGGTGAGCTTTGTGTGGAGGGGTACAGCCAAAGCTACGTACCATACATATGCATTTTAGTTTTTCCCTGGATATTGTTTATTTCCGTCACACAATTTATCTGTCGGTATGAACCTATTCAACGATGTCCACAAACCACGTCCACGGTGCAATCATGAACAGTAGATACTTCAGAGCAAGATTAGACGCCTAAATGCAGCTGTTCAAATTTTCTTAAATGGAATCCAGAGTGTTTCAAGGGAAACAGTCCTACTGAAAATCTCCCGGGAGTTGTTAGGATGTTTGCATGAGATCTCGTTTGGGAGGATGCTGATTTTCCACTGATTTCCAGTCGGAATCCCGGAGGGTTACTGTATGCCCATCAGTAGTGGACAGAACATCCAGAAAACGATCGCCTTTTTAAGCCAGTTGAGCGCAACGAAATGATCAATCTTTTCTGTTCCAGCTTTTCGTCAACGGAGCCATTGCCGGCATCCCACGGCCGCCCAATCTACATGGATTCCACATCCACGAGTTTGGCGACTTTTTCGAGACGTGCAAAAATGCGGGCGGGCATTTCAATCCGGGTGGCAACAATCATGGCGGACCGGACAGCCTTCCGAATCAACGACATGTGGGAGATTTGGGCAATATCTTGGTTGGTTTCGAATTTTCTTATATGGGCTCCACCAGATAGACCCGAAACCCTAAATCCGAAACATAAATTTTTTCTATGTCCATGTTTCGGGTTTTGAAAAAAAACCCGAAACCCGAAATACAAAGGCACGATAATCGAAAATGTTTCGGTCTTGCCACTTGTAGCTGACGTGAACAATTTATACAGTCAGTCGAAACATTTTCGATTATCATGCTGCCTGTTTCGGGTTTCGGGTTTTTTTTTCAAAATCCGAAACCCGAAACATGGACATCGACTATCTGGTGGAGCCCTATGTGTGTTTTATCTGTGTTTATTTATGCGGCTCAGGCTTTGGATCAAGGCGATAGGGTTGCAGTATTTGGGCTTCAGGAAAAACAGGACCTCAGTTTTGGCTCCAAGCAATCAGGCCTGGTACAATAAACATTACAAGAGCAGAGGGCAATACGGTGCACTATAAACAAAGTGCGTAAACATAAACGTAGGCGGACAGCGCAGTGACGAAGATTGATATCCACGATCAAGTGGCCAAACTCGAGTGTGAACGTTCGATTATTGGTCGTGGTGTCGTGGTGCACATGGGGACAGATGATTTGGGTCAAGGGGGATATGATGACAGTTTGACCACTGGTTGGTTTAGGGGGAGGGGTGCGGTGTCAGTAGTTATCGCTCCAGTGTTGTGCTTTCCCACTCGAAACGATGGGTATGATAACAAAATTGTACTTGGTACCTTATATGCCTGACAAATTGGTTGGTTGTGCATTGCGGCGATGCCCTACGTCGACGACATTAGAGTAAACCTGTATCGGTGTTTTGGACCAATGTATAATACAGGACTGAGCAAGGACCTGCGCGCAGCTTTATTTGCATCAGCCTCTCGCATGTTCACTTCACAGCTGTTGAATCCTGCGAATTCATTGTCAGGCGCGGCTGGTGGCCGGTTCGCGTGCGGCGTAATCGGGGTGCAGAACAAGGATCAAACATTGTCACCCCCAGAGCAACCGATCGAATTTGCCCGAGCCGTACTTTTCAAGAACCGGCCCTATGAACAGAATGCACAGTAAGTTGGGTCTCTGCATATGGAACTTTCTCACTGTTTGATGGTTTTTCAGCGGTCTGGGAACATGTTTCACAATATGGAACTTTGAAAATTGTGAAAAGCCGCTAAATACCAGATATCGACCTTGTCCGACCATAATGTTGGCAAAGTAGGGCGTCTTTTCTAGCTATCTTCATCAGTATTTTTGTAAGTTGTTGTCACAGACGTACAGGTGTCTTTCTGCAAGTAACTGTATGGGTGTTTTCCACAAGTGCGATGCACACTTCGGTCAAGCGATGAAACTTGGTGATGACTGATGATCGCATCTCCACTGATCACGTGGCCTTTTTCTCTAAAGCCTAAAAAGGGCCTTAATACAATAAACTACACGACAATGTCATACTCGCTCCGACCGGGTCACCAGGTTTCAAATCGAACACTATTTCTCATATGTACCCACTTGCAATATGTACATTGCCAGATTCGAGCAAGTTGGTGTCATACAAATCCGCGCGCTGTCCAGTGATCAGGTGCACATTACGGGTCGGGTGGAGGGTCTCAGTTCCGGCAAGCACGGATTCCATGTGCACGAAATGGGTCAGTTCCCGTGCACCGCTGCCGGAGGGCACTACAATCCCAATCAGCAATTGCACGGTCCACAGGATGGGCAGGTTGGCTGGCAATTTGCTCATATTTCATACGTATGGGGTGTTTATTTTTTCCGACCCTGAGTTGTCGCACAATGCTCATTTTTTGAGGACCCAATAAATTAATAATAAAATTTTGGAAACACCAAGCATTATATTATCATTGCAGCAACGTCACGTGGGCGACCTAGGCAACATCGATGCCGATCAGGACGGAGTGGCTGTAATCGACATCATTGACCATATGGTGGGTGTTTGAATGTTTTCTCTTCTCGGCTAATTCTGTTGTAGTCTGCGCGTCGGAACATGTTTCGTGCTGACATAGCCTTGCAACAGTATTCTATAAGCAATGCACGTACAGTTCCGGGTGCAATTCTAGGCTGAAAGTTGAAGTCGCGTGCACGTAACTTCCCAGTGCTAAAACATAGGCAGCGCACGCGCAAAACCTCGCGTGAACGCGCGTGCACGCGAAGTTACTTCGACTTTTGCTTATACTTTGCACTGTTTCGCACGCGCGTGCACGCGACTTCAACTTTCAGCCTAGAATTGCACCCGGTACTGTAGTTGAGCGTCCGAACTACCTATAGCGCGACGACAGCAGCCCCAATATAGGCGAAGAAAACAATAAATACAAGCTTTGCTGATCAACTAGATAGTGGCAGTCGGCGTGGTTGACTAGCACGAAACAAGGCGCAGATGCTTAGACTACATTAGAATATGCCTTTTCATTTTTTTTTGAAAATAAGATCTCTCGACACGGAAAGCAATTCCATCACTACCACGAATTATTACATGTACTCAAAAGTCACACATGCAACTTTCACTCCAGGTCAAACTAGAAGGTCCCCAATCGATAATTGGTCGTTCGTTCGTCGTACACGATGGAGAGGACGATCTGGGTCAAGGAGGTTATGGTGACAGCAAGTACACTGGTTCGCTCTAAAGTTCTTATCTTATGTTTGATTTTGTTTTGGTTTCCGAATACCGCACATGGTGTGGTATGGTCCACCAGTTTAGGCCCAGCAGCACAGTTTTGGTCGTATAGTCTACCCTCTGTATAGTGACGCTCTTTATAGTGGTAGTGGACCTCTGTGTATAGTGCATATTTTTTGCCGTTAACCTCCTAATCACAGCTCTGCATATTCATTATTGGCCGAAAACTCCCGGTCCCAATCATGCCACTAAAGAGGGTAGACTGTACCAGAACTTCGGGCGTGTTCAATGTTTGACTGACTTGGGCTAAAGTAGTCGGCGTTGTCAAAGACCACAAAATTGCCTGAGCAACTAGTGCTGCAAGTTCACTACATCGCAAAATAGGGCCGACGACGACGCATTTCACACTGCGCGCATGCGTTGCGACGGCATATGCGACGGCTTACGTCAACGACATTAGCATAAGCCCAATTCACATATTGCAGGTGCCGCCGGTAGCCGGTACGCGTGCGGCATTGTCGCAGTGGCCGATATTGCGAATCAGCTCAACTTCAATGGAGCGCCCCCAAATGCGGTAATGTTGCCAATTTCTAATAGGATTTGGGTTTGGGGGCAAATTGAGTAGACAATAGGTAGCTTTTTTAAATATTTTCTATGACGGTGAAATGAAGAAACGTGTGATAAATGGTTTTGGTTTCTATCCTTTCCTTTCAATCAAATAACGCTAATAACTCAATTTTCAGTATTAAATTTGTTTTCGTCCGCAGTGGAAGGTGATCAAGGCAAAACTTACCGGGTATTGTGATCTTTTCCGTTTGTTGTCATTGCACAATTTTGGTGTCGTAGTATCTTGTGTTCTGTGTTGTTTTGCCTCTTTTGTGTACTTTTGCTGTTGTTTTGATAAAATGTACGCTTGCTGTCGTTGTCATGCTTGTTATGTTACATACGTATGTACATATGTACCTATTTTATTGTGATCTTATTTTTACTGTGGTATGAGGATGGTTGGCATAATTCGCTCCGTTTCTGCTGCTGGTTATACGCGTGGAATAAAAATTTGTAGAAAAAAAAACAATTCTTCTTCTTAACGAATTCGCCTCGAGCCCTTCAGAAGGGTGGTGAGACCAAGTGATGAGACCAAACGGACACCAGATTCGAATCATTCGGACTCAAATTATCAATGGGCCCATTTTCTTCACAAATTTTTTCTCTGCCCTGATGCACCATCGATGACAGTGAAAAAAGCAAGCCCGCTGGCGCCCATGACTGTTGCGAATCATTGACCACATACCGGGTTACTGTAGTCGACCACCCTGGCACGCGCAGCTGTTTGACGAATGAACACCGCAGACATGTCGATTTGAGACGACTTGACCTGGCCGATCAGACCTGTCCATTGCGAGGCGTTCGTGAAATCCTGCGGCAGGGGTTGCAAAGTCTGAATTTTAGTGCCGTACAAAGAAAGAATCACTGGCTACTTTCTGCACTCAAATGTAGGCTCGCGTCTGATCCTAAGTTAGTTACCCCGACCATTTTTTCACCATCACCACTGTTGGTGGGTGTGCTTGAACCAGCACCGAATTTTTTCTTCATTCTCTTATTCAATCTTGATGTTTGTTGTCTTCAGTTTTTCAAAAGAGGAAATTAATCAAACCAGTGGATGGACCTTTGTTTCGCCTCATGTAAAGTGCAGTGAACAAAACACTTTTCACTCAAGTTCATGAAAGTTGTGAAACACAGAGCCGAGTGGAACTTCCGGTGCCAAGCTTATACACTGTATCAACATTACAGAGTATCCTTTCCGCAAGGAAACCTGAGTACTTTTAGTCACTATTACTCGTCCAAGGGTGCCGTTAACATTCCGATCTCCATTCAATATTCTTTACAGTGATCGAAAATGCCGACTCTCAATCACGTCACCATGAATGCTTGTTCACCATACCTGATTACCGTAGCCATCCGTTATCTCGACGTATTCATACTGCCGTCCCAAAAGTCGCATCATAATCTCAAACAGCTCAATCTGGTAGCCCGCCCTGCAGTTGGAGCGACGTGGCTTGTCCAATATGCATCTGTACGCCCGTGGTGGGCTGATTATGACACCGGCACGGATTATATTATTATTTTGTGGCATTTTTTTGATACATTTGTTGCGAAAATATTTCGACGCCAATTCAGTTCTTGTTTTAAAATTGTAAATTTGCTTAGTCATTTACCAACAGCTCTGGTGTTGCATTACAGTGTGCTAATTGTTGTCAAATACAGCAAAAATGGTATACGCTGTGGTAAACATGCAGTAAACATCGCGTGTCACAAACATTTATCTCGTATAAATAAACAGACTGGCATTGTGAAGGCACAGACTGACACTGAAATGGACCGCACTGTCTCGCTTAGCTTAATAACGTTCATTTCTTACTCACTTACTCAGCTATAATAAGATGCAGTTTTTACATAACAAAACTAAGACCACAGAAAATACATCAAAAAGAAAACAACCAAGAAAAACCCAACTGATAAC
>JASAMV010009079.1:0-35148 GCA_030248065.1 Rhynchonema sp. JSB1_4
AGCGTACAGCGGTTTCATTCATAAGATCGACCAGCCTGCCTTGCGTAGGTGTTGTGTTGAGAAAACACAAGTATAACATATGCATGCGTACATTGCATAAGCATGTTTTGTGTGACAGAAAATTTCTTCCGGACTGAAAGGGCAACTAACGACTTGGTTTTTTTGTGCCACACTGTGTGGTTCACAATACCCAATCATGGTTTCAGGGAAGTGTGGCAGGGTTATGTACGTGATATCATGGTTATGGTTACGGTATATTGTGCTTGTAACTTAGCTGAACATTGATAGCGGTGTCCATCACAAGAAAATAAACCCATCAGCTAATGTGAGTATGTGCTCGGTCAACATTTCCTTGACACACTGATTCAAGGTTAGACCTTCCGGGTAAAGATGCAGGACAACAAACCTGTGCATATGCTGATATTTCAAACTTCGTAGTGTAAGTCCATTCCACAGCAGGAAGAAGATTACTCCCTGTGAAAAACCCATTGCAAAGCAGAACATGGTGGGTTGCAAAAGCAGTCAGAGACCAGAGTCCGTTTTGCTGTTCGGCCAAGAGCAGGCACCGTCTCATGAATGAAACCCACGCGCCAGTCCGTTTACGCAGCACATATAACGTGGGCGTGTGCTGCTAAGCCACAACAACATCAATAACAGATGTATAATACGCAGACTGTACGCCGCATATTGAGTAACGTCAGTCGCACTTGCGGTATTATTTTACGTCGATGAGTATTGCTGTACAATAGGTGGGCACGTGATACATGCCGTTCCATGCTTGCGTGGACAGTACGTCATAAGCAGAACAAAGCAAGAACTATAAATCGGTTCTGAGGGGGCAGGAACCTGTTGTGACCATATGGCCCGAATTCCCGATCACAATCAATTGTGCGGTGCAATTGAAAAGCCCGTGTATTTTACATATCACACGCTCTCCACCTCGGTGCGAAAATTCCGCTTTGACTCCCAAAACATACATACATATGTGCGAAGCTGCTGATCGCGTTCACACGCAACAAATTGAGGGTCAGATAGCTGGAACTTGTCATAATCGCTTTTAATTGCACCGAGCGATTGCTTGTGATTGCGCTATCTGGAACTCGGGCCTATGTGGATGATGGAAACGGTTTCAGTTCTCGCATTTCGAGTGCGATTATTTTGAATTTTCCTATGTGGGTGTTGATTCAGTGGGTGCTGTTCCTGCTTGCGTCACGTGCAAAGCCGCACAAAAGCTCGGAAGTCGGAATGGGTGGTCATGTTTGTTACGTGCGTATCAAACAACCAGAAACGCACACGCATTATTCTCCCTCCTGTCAACAACCGATGAAACATCAGTCACCACACAGAATAATCACGGCAACACCTGATGTTTCAACCGAGTCCAGAACAACGTAAAAAGAAGGCACGAGCAAGATTTGATACCAGCAATTCTATGCAATGGCGTGTATGAAAGAACGCTGGGTACGCGAACAATACAAATACACAGCCAAAAATAGCATGTACGAAACCAAACCAGCAGTAGACGAACGTTTTGCATATTAAAATTATCAACAGGCGCACTGTAACAGACGCTAAAATCGACAACTTTTTCTGGGTTTTGCTCAAGTCAACTTACACATCATGGGCCAACACAACGTGTTTTGCATTTAATCAAACACAGTTTTGCGGCGTACAGAACGCATCAAATTACATGCCATTTATTATTTACTGCTAAATTTAGACTCATTCTGTTCGAAAATTACGCGAACAGTTCGGCCGAAATTGCTTGAAATTGCCAAAGTGTGGTGGAACTTTATGTCAAAAATAATAAAAATTATTTTATGGGTACTCAGTTGCACACGTCTGCCAGTGCGTATTATTACGGCAGAACAAACAACAACTGTGAACAGGCAGCATAGAAGCGAACGATATCTACCAAATTACAATAGAAGAAGGTTGCGTTTTTGTGAGCAAGTTGGCAATAAGAAGGTAATAAACAGTGACGCACCGGTTTCAACTTGGATATGCACAATGAAAGTGAAACGAGAATTATATTTATATAATCGCACGAAAAACCAATTTGTTGTCAATTAGTTTCTATGCATAATAACACGTGATTGTTCTTTCACCGCCTGTCCTTTATTGTTCTGTTTGTTGCTCCACAAACAAATCGTTGTGACGGGCAAAACCAGTTTCTACCAAAAATTAGAGTGTTTATCTGGTTTTGCTACTGGTTGACAATAAAATATAAAAAGCTTCGTAATCATGGTGTGCGCTGCCCAGAGAACACATGCATTCAATCTGGGCGCTGGCTGATACGAAACCCAGGGCACTGAACCAGGGCCTTTTGAAAAAATGCTGTACGCTGGTTTACGACTATTTGAAGAGTTTTTGAGCAGATTTACCTACATTGTGTTTGAGTGACAAAGGTGCAGATTCTTGCGCTTTTATATGCGAAAACAGTCAGTGACAGATTGTATATATTTCGTCATATCGGGTAGCGGAAGTCAAAATCACTGCATCGGAAAAGAGTCAACTGGAAAGGGCATCGTACATTACGTATCGAATTTATCACGAGTTTGAAGTTTATATATTTAGCAACAAACGACAGGTCAAAAACAAACTGACTAGACAGTCAGGCAACCGTACGTCCCCAGACTGGCGCTGCTGCTTGCTCAAAAATGATTGACGGTTTTAGTGGAACGGGGACACGTACAGTATCAACATGTTGACTGGTTGGTGTACCCAGTGCAACAGTGCCTACTGTAGTTGCACGGATATATTCTTACAAGCACGGTGATGTTTCACAAGCAAAGAGCTGTGCATTATAAGGATAGACTTTGATTCATAACCGGAAAATGCAAACCTGCAACACCTTTTTTTCCTGTCGGAACAACCTAGTGTCAAATTATTTCATCAGACGTGTACTTGGAAGCTCAGGTTATTGTACGAAATGGTACGGCGCGATAAAGCAAATAGACTGGTGAGAAGTTGGGAGACAAGTGAAATTTCGCAAAAAGATTACTCATAAATTGTGCAATATTTGCAAACGCGCTCGTAAACAAGTTGAGCGGAGAAATATTGGACTCAATGCATCAGCCAGCTTGCCTGGACACTACATGATGACACATGCACAAGTTCACGTGCTGCGGCTGCGGCTGCATTTTCACTGTCTGCGCCTGTAACTAGAAAACAAAAAGCCGCAGATACACAAGCGTTGTTAGGGACGCGACTGGCACGCGCAACAAACCACACAGCTTGTCACCACCGGCGGCACTCCACTGACGCGCAGGGAAAACATGTGGTCGCGGCTTTTATATCTTGGCTGAAATCTCAACAGGAGGCCCATTGTGCAACGGGCTCAACCTGATTATGGCCAAATATAATGTCTACTAAGTAGTCTGGTTGATGTTTCAATATGGACAGTAAAAGTTGTCGTTTTGCAAAAATAGACAATGGAGCACCGCGACCACCAGATCATGATGCTTCATATGTCATAGCAGGGGAGCAATGGGGCGAATACCTGAGCCAAAACTATGACATCACTGGCAAGTGATGACTGAATGTCTAATGTCAAGCTCGAGACTGTTTGAAAGTTATGGATCCACGATGATCGCTTGGGGCGTTTGTACGAAAAATCGAGTGAAGCCTTCATATTGTGTGCGACTGCCGTCCGTAACGTCTCACGCAACGGCAGTCTGTAGAGAAACGTTTTATGGCACAAATCAAGGATACGCCGATAGTCATATTGGATTGTACTATAACCAGAGCAACATACCCAAATGATATACAAACGCATGAAGCAAGCCGTCGTCGTGTGATTGGTGTGCACACACACGCGATCTCTAGGTTGCGGAGGGAGGACAATGGAATATGCGATCAGATCAAGATGATATCAGTAATCGGAATCTATTGCTGCGATTGTATCGCATCGACAATTTCAAACGGAAAAATCGTTCTGTCAGACCAAAAACGTAGCCGTTTGTGATTGGATTATTGCGTGCCGAACAGATCTGATCATATTTTGATGGCATTGTCACAGCGTGATCAAGAGAGTATCGCACCGAACCTGCGGGATTATCGATGGAGGTTTTTTTGGCAAAAAACCTGCGCGCGTGATTGCCGCCAAACACAATAAACGATTCGCATGATTGTGAACTGCGTGACATTTGAACAGAACCCATTCTAACGAGAACAGCAATTGAACTGGTTGTTGTTTCACAGCAGCGTGTATAGTTCTGCGGGCAGATGCGCCTTGCGTATGCACACATAAAGGGTGTTCATGTTCAAGTTCAATACCACGCATGACATTATTGTTGTGTGAGTTTACACCTGGAGCGAAAAAACCACACCAACAACAGTTTGATTCACCATTATGTTTGTATGGACAAATTACATTGCGCTCCGAACCTGGCGTGCTGCTATAATTGTGTACAATATATTCTCTTATATATACTCTCTTTTGCGCGCGACATCAGAAGAGTGTTGCTATAGTACATCATACATCGGAAAAATCGAACACACTTTCAATTTACCAACCTATCCACCTGGTTATACGTATGTATGTATACCTGCATCTGGCAAAGTTGGGTGCAGATTTCACTCCAGGTAAAGTATAGTTGTGTCTGTGCGCACACGGAAGTCACCTAAATACCGGTGACACAGTACAGTCCGTCCACCAGCTCATGGCACTTTGTGTTGCTGCTGGCCGGTTTTTTCCCTTCCTCCACGTTCTAATGAAAGAGAAATTGAGCGTGTGCGATTTTGCAAAAAAACTTAAAAAATAATAAAATGTGTCGAAAACGATTGAATTCGATCAAATTTAAAATCAAATTAAATTAAAATCGATAAAACACGTCGATTTCATAAAAACAGCAATTTAGGAGCAAAAATAATTTTTTTTGGAAACTCAATTTCTCTTGCATTAGAACGTGGAGGAAGGGAACAAACCAGCCAGCAGCAACACAAAGTGCCATGAGCTGGTGGACGGACTATACCTACACGCTTATGTAGCACACGCAGGTATTGTCGTGCAAATTGAAACTTGGGCAATGCAAATGGATAAATAAAATTTTCAATTCGCTTTTTGTGCCTGCGAAAACCCCCAGGCTGCTAATCTAAAAAGTGGTAATCACAACACTTACAGTAGATTGAGGACAACTTGTGATAGTAATTGCGAATTTGTCAATTTTTTACATCAGCGCTAAAGACAGGGCTTGAAAGTGGCAAACCTTTTCTCGTTACATGTTTGAAGCAGAAATAAATTAGCCATATTTTAAAAGTATAAACAAACACAGTACGAAATACCCATTTTCAAATTGCTTAAAATCAAGCAACACACAATTCATAATTATTCATCATAAAAAGAAATTTACACAGGGAGGTTGCACCATCTGTAACACCAAAACATAAGATGCATCAATGCGTGCACAAGCTTGTGTGTCCTCCGGACCCGCATTCTCCTGACGACCTTTGTACATTTGCGCAAATAGTGATGTTTTTAAGCATAAAACTAGCTCGTATGTGTTTTTGGGATCAAATGACCACCTGGTGCACCGCCGTCTAGCAGGTCGATACGGGCAACTAAAAATACACTGCCTCGCAATTCACATTAACACCTAAAGAACGCAAACTGATTGTTGATTCAGTTCAACATGAACCTCTCAATTTCGTTGGCAACTACCATGCACTCATGTGCACATTGGTGCAGATGGTGCAAGTGAGGCAAGCAGCTGTTTAATGCATGCAGCCTGGCACGGCACATGCTCACACCAAGGACAAACATGCGCACATGCACAACGCTGCACTCTTGGTACACTTTCCTGATAATTCAAGACACTGGTTACATGTAAGAATGACATTTCGAACAACTAGCGAACAAAGCCCACTATATGGGACTTGCATAGGTGCTAACATTAGCTTGTCCATCATCTTTGTATGACATGGTCGGCACCCTTTTTCGTCACCATGAGGGACTTGCCAAAGAGAGATTAGCGGATTAACTGCGAATTAAGAGCCAAGGTCATCGAAGATGGGAAGTGCATCAGCCGCACCGCAGCAGCATCGTGATGAAGCACGCGGTTGACAGCTATCATCTCTACAATGGCAACTTGTCGAATGCAGATTTCGTACTGTCCACCCACACCCAGTGACGCGATGCCCAAAGTTGAACTGGGTTTCCATTGACAAAAACCAAACGAAGTTGTCGTAGTAACCGCATAAATGGCATGTTACGTCAATCTAAGCATAACAAAGCATTACACAGTCTTCACGTCTGGGATGGGCACGCTGGTAACTACAAAATGGGTGGTTTCAATTGTGATGCAGGTGCGCTTGACGTGGGTACAGAAGTGAGTCAGTTTTAAACGAAAGAAAACGCCCCGCGTCGTAACATCACCACACAAAGTCAACAAAATGTACCTGAATGAAAACGTTGCATCACATAACAGATAAGGCGTGTAAGTTCAAATGTTCAAAAGTAAACCAATTGGTCGATTGGGCGTGACTTTGATAAAAGCGCTGTAAATACCAGCAATCGAAAACACATGCCATAGTGATAATATAGCTATGCTGCAAGTATGATGGTGGGGTACCTGGTATTTGACCTGGTACACAAGCGATTTACATAGAAGTAAATGTACTGAGGACATGCATTGTTGTTATAAATTGTATCGCAAAGGTATTCCATCAAATCGTCTTCCATCAAATCCACTGTCTGCCAAACGGGTTTGACGTGCGAAATGCAACAGAGAAGTATGGTGAAAGCTGAAAAATAAACAACTTTTGTCACCGATTTTAGATACACATGTCCGGGAAGGGGGTGTGTGATGCAACTCTCGCGGCAAAGTAGTGGGACCCATCGAGCGCGCATAACGTGACGAGTGCAAACAATGCAATATAATTTATAGGTTAACCCCAAGAATTAACAGCCCAATGGCTTGGGGGCAACGGCCATATAGTAGCTGCTGACTTCATGAAAGCCAGAAGTTTTCTACAAGCACGCGACAAAGCAAGGCCGAAGGCATTCCACAAACATGTGTCGACTTGTCATGTCAAACCTGATTCTCTTCAAGCAATGTATCAGGGCCAGTTGTGACGCCACACAAACTTATTTGCTGCTATATTTTTAAAGACGGATGATTCAGAGCACAAAATAATTACAGCACCTGAGAACACCGTATGCGTCTCCATTTTTGTTTCCTTTCCAAATCTGCTTACATTATCTGACGAACTGTGGCATGAGAAGACAATTAATACTTTCACTCAAAAGTCTTTATACTCTACTTCATGCAGTAGCATCACATCCTTCCCCCCCCGCCCCCCCCCCCCCCCCCCAAAAAACCCCCCCCCCCCACCACACACCACACACACACACACACACACCAAACACCACAACAAAATAAAAAAAAAAAAAAAAAAAAAAAAAAAAACACAAACAACAAAAAACAAAAAAAAAAAAAAAAACACCCCAACAAACACAAAACAACACAAAAAAAAAAAACAAAAAAAACAAAACACCCTTAAAAACTTAGACAAATAATATTCTAAAAAATTATTCTGTAAATTTGGTCAAAACAAGGACGACCGGCAAATTTTTCATACCACATTTTTAATGTTGTATGTATTTGTTTACGATTTTCATTTTTATCCCAGACCTGACGCCAACATTTTTTAATGGCCCCACATTGTTGTGCTTTGTTCTCCCTTCCCTCAACTGATGAATGTTTGAGGTCGATATAACAACTTTTCTGTGTTTCGTAAAATGCTTACATCCGTCGTGCCACGTCGTTAGTGCTAAAGAGAGATCCGCAAACTTTATCTAAAAGGATGCAACACAAAGATGAGGCTGATCCGGCGCTTACATACTGTAAACTTGTTATTTCGATTTCAACAGCACCAGGACATCGATATGTCAACATAATACTCAACGAAAATGTCGTAAAAACAGCTAAACACACCGGTTTGCGCGCACTGACAAACAATCCCAAACACAAATAACCGAACAGTAACAATAAGCACAGACAGCGTTGTTTAAAACTTTTTTGATTTTGTTAATGGGTACCGATGTTGGTGATTCTGATTGGGTCCAAGTCTCTGAGTATAAAGCTTTGTCCAGTTGTGTGAAAAATTCAAATTCACCACAATATTGAAACGCATGCAGGTGTGCCCCTTTGTGTGACGCAGCTCTAGCCAGCCGCGCACAATGATTCAGGCTGCTGCATTATGGTCAATTTATGAATATGTGCAATCAAAATGTTGTGAACTTTTTCAAATTTTATACTGTCATACTCTTAATCACAGCTGCAATCCCAGAACGTTTGCAAACCCCTCCATCAACTTGTTATTATCACAATATTATCACCAGAACATGAATTAGTAGATGCCCAATGCATACGTATGACCGCCATTAACATGCTTTGTCCATTATTAAAGTCCATTCACAAAGTTTTTTTCGCTCTTCACGTTTTTACTTGAGGTACAAACATGTATGTTCGAAAAAGCGCACGACAAATGAACATTATGCTATCGCTGCTGTTGAAGTGCTGGGTGTTTGTTCGAGCGCAAAAGAGAGAGAAAGTTTGACTCCCCAAACAAATAAGTATATCGTCTGTTTCAGTTGCGTCAAAACTGAATGCACTTATAGTTTTGCAACGTTAACAAAGTTTCTCAAGATCATCCACCAACACCATTTCCACCCATACACAGAGGTAACGAACACTATATTTCAAATTTCAAATTTCTGAAAATCTGAAATGATCCGCGGTCTGCACCCAGTGCTGCAGGCCCTGTTGGGCGGCCTGTTTACCTGGGGCCTGACAGCCCTGGGAGCTGCTGGAGTGTTCTTGAACATCAAATCGGATAGCAAAAAATTGATCGGTTAGTTGTTTGTCAAGTTGGGAGGTTATTTTCAGAAACAAATTTTTAGTCCCTGTTTCATGTACAGATTTCTGTCTCGGGCTGGCGGCAGGCGTGATGACAGCTGCATCCTTCTGGTCGCTGCTGGCGCCAGCTATTGAAATCGCTGAATCACAGGTTCGTGTTTGTTCGTGTCAATCTGTGCAACGGTTCTTGGCGTCACGGGGAAGCTTTTGTATTTGCACTGATGATGACCTGGCCCACCGCCCAGCGACCAAAACATGCCGTACCGTGCAATTCCCGTCACGTACATTGTACTGTAACGAGACTATGTTGTCAGCCTTGAGTTGATGATGTAAGACTGCGTGTGAGAGTTTATTGGTCATGTGTCGATACAGGAAAAGAATGCAAATTGTACATATGTGCAGGAACCCTCAATTTAGCGTCGGTATGAGATCCTCAGTGGAAATTCGACGTCATCTTTACATTTCATTATTCTGTGGTGAAACATCAGCTAATCTTTGTGTCGACCTTTGCATTTTTACGTGAAGCATCATTTCCTCTCTGATGAGCACATACAGGTTGTAGACTGTATGTACCTAATACTAACAACAACGAAGCCCACAGATGTTTCACACAAACTCAGGTGTACACGGTGACGTGGTCGTGGGTACCGGTGACCATCGGTCTGTTGTTGGGTGCACTGTTTGTGTTCGGTGCCGACTACGCCGTGGCTGCGTTTGGCATTAAGCCACCGAAGAATTTGGTCGATTTCATTGTTGACACAGATCCGTCCGTGCTCCCTGCAACGTTCGCTATTGACTCGACTGCTAATGAGGTAAGGGTAATGTTGATTAGCAATATTAGTGCCGTGCGTATTAGGGTTGTTGCTCCGGTGTCAAACGACACATGATTTGGTCGGGCTTCATCGAATGACTTGTGTTCATTATGGATACAATGCGATTTATGTGGGATGTGTTTCTAATTTCGACCAGCGTAGAAGTTGTTGCCAGACATCTATCAACCAATTTTAGCGTGGTGCAAATTACTGGCACAGTGCCACAGTAAATCTCGAAACACCGTATTTCCTCTCTTATAGAAGCCCCTCCTAAGAGAAGCCCCTTCTAATAAAAGCCCCATGTGATGGCATGGCCGAAAAAACAGAAGCCCCGTGCTAATGTATCTTCAACAGTTACGTGACCAAGCAACGTAAGACCGATAACCAACTTTTATACATACCTCTTCTCTTGTCCTCCGTGCAGAGCACGCAGACGCCAGATGCGACAGTCAAGAACGGTGTCGGCAAAGTGTCGGATGTCGAGCTGCAGTCAGTGACCACCGTCAATTCACAAGTGCAACTCAACCGAGTTAACACGTCGAGCGTGTCGTTGCAGGACAACAAGACCGTACAGGGATGGAGACGGGTCGTACTGCTGATTGTTGCCATCACAATGCACAATATACCTGAAGGTTGGGTCAAAAGAGTCCCTTGTTGATCGGCCCAGTTTTGTCTTGCCCTTTGCCTGGCGGATCACGTTGTTTGGATGTTCTACAACACAAGACCTGGCCAACCGATCTGGGATCGAGCTTTGGCGTGAACACAGTTAGCGCTAGGCCACACCGATGAGGTCTGGCACCTGTGAAAACAAATTGAAACGACAAGTGACGGCACAGGACACACAGGGGACGACTGACGCGGAAGGTCTATCTTTGAGAAATGGCCGGTGTGGAATTGCAGATGAGGACAGAAAATGTACACTCAAACAAACAATGTATTAGATCAGTAATCACACAGGTCTTGCCGTTGGCGTAGCGTTCGCAGCAGTCGGTCAAACACCAGGGGCGACATACAAACGCGCGTTTGCACTGGCATTGGGTATTGGCATACAGAACTTCCCCGAAGGAATGGCTGTCAGTCTGCCGTTGGTCGGATACGGATATACGAAGCTGAAGGCGTTCGCTTTCGGACAAGCGAGGTTCGTTTGGCAAACTGTAAATATGGATGCCTTGGTCACTTGATGATGCCACTGAATTCGCCCAACGTTAAGGTTCTTTATTAGGTACTTTTATTAGATACATTGGTGTACATTATCAGCTGTCTGGGTTCACGCTGCTAAAACTTAGTTGCATTAATTCTCGAAGTAAAAGAAAACAAAGAAATTTAAAAAGTAAAATTTTTAAAGTTTTAATAATCATGAGAAAACACAAGTGCTGTACCAAGATGTATCTCGTGTTTCAGCGGCCTGGTTGAGCCATTGTTCGCAGTGTTGGGTGCATCCGTGCTTGTTGTCGCTAGTCCTCTGCTACCGTATGCACTCGCGTTTGGCGCTGGTACGATGCTGTGTGTGGTAGGTTGACATTTAGAATACATTTCTTGCAAATATTTTGCTGTATAAAGTGGAGGAACACTCGTTGAGCTGCCAGGTGCGTGGCAGTAAAAAAACCGAAAAACAGCACTTGCACAAAGCCACCAGGGCCTGCTAGATGTGTAAATTAACTGTCCATCGCTGTACCAAACTTGGTGATCAAGTCGGACCTGCACCTGCGTCACGTGACTGTTTTGAACTGAGGATGTTCGAAATCACTGGCACTATCAGGTTTGACCAGCGTGTAATCGTTATTTAGTTGTTCGGGGACAACTTTCACACTACGCAAAATCAGTGCCAACAATAAGTCTAGAAATGTGCAGCGTGAACGGTGCAGGTGTACGACGACATTGTGCCCGAGGGACATCAGAACGGCAACGGTCGTATCACATCGATTGGTGCGATCACGGGATTCGTTATTATGATGATACTCGATGTGGCTACTGGCAAACTGGATCAGTGATAATCGTCAAAAGTCACATGTGTTCATGTATAGGCACACATTTTAACCTTTGTGTATAGTCCGTCCATCAGCTCATGTCACTTTGTGATGGTGCTGGCCGACCTGTTCCCTTCCTCCACGTTCTAATGAAAGACAAATTGAGTTTACGAAGAAAATTAGTTTTTGCTCCTAAATTCTTTTTTATAAAATCGACGTGTTTTATCCATTTTAATTTAATTTAATTTTAAATTTGTTTGAAATCAATCTTTTTCGACTTATTTTATTATTGTTTTAGTTTTTTTGCAAAATCGGTCACACTCAATTTCTCTTTCATTAGAGCGTGGAGGAAGGGAACAAACCAGCCCGCAGCAGTGTCAAAGTGTCATGAGCTGACGGATGGACTATACAAGGTTCACATGAACGTTGTACGTACATATACTCTGCTCAATGTGTGTACCTACCACATGTGAGCGATTGAAATTTCTACCGCAAAGCTATGCACTTTTGTCTTCCTGATTATGCATATCTGTTCTTTTGTTTCAAACGATACCAAATGAGGCTCTATACAATTTTTATCCACTCTTTCCCAAATTTGTGTGAATATAAAATTTCCCTGTCCAAAGGCTTGCTCCAAGATCATTTATTATTACTCAAACTAGTCACGGTCAACGGAAATCGCTTTGAAAAGAGAGCAACATGAAAACTGTGACAAAAGACGCATGTTGAAGTTCGAAAGACGTATATTGAAGTTCGATTGAAGTTTTTTAAATATCCAATACCACGGTAAGTACATATAACTTGTCGTGTCCGTCACATGAATAACCAGTAGACGGCGTAAATAACGCACATGTTCGTGTCAAAGTTACATATGCAACAAAGGTGTATATAACTGCTCATCATAACAGATATAATTGCATGGCAGATCGATATGATTGGACTGGGTGTGAAATCGGCATATAAAATCCCAACGTACAATATGCGAAGAAGTTTGTGAATTATGGAAAAAGCGAAGATTTGAGCGGAAATTTAAGCAGGATAGCGTTGCATAAATCGACCCTTCTTCAACGACCATCATGTGGAGAGAGGCAAGCAGCAGAAGACAGCAGCAGTCATGAAAGTGGCCCATTTGTTGCTTGTGTGTGCCACCGTCTGGCATCTGGGTTGCCTTGAACCGGACGAAACACCAACGGTAATGAAATGCGACTTTGTTTTCCTCCACGTATATGTATAGTTTGTTTATCAGAAACAACCCTTCGCTAGCTCCTAATCTTGCAGCGTTTAACGTCACGAGGTGGAAGACCCAGGACGTCAACTGCAAGCTCGGAGCACATCGTGACCAGTGCAGATCGAGGTTATGAAGTGAAACATCAGCCAGCCAATCGCAATCACACGTCATCTGCTGCAGTTCAGTTGATTGGCAGACGACGACGTCGGCCCAGTGACAGATCTGGGTCGGGCAGCTTCCGCCGCAGGCAACGAATTGTGAACAGCCAATCAGCGCGAATTGGAGATGGAAGCAACCAATCAGCACGACGCAGGATTCGAACCAACCAATCAGCGCGGCGCAGACTCAGACATAGTCAGTCAGCGACAAGGAGAACGGGTATTCGGACTGTGCAAAGAAGACACCTAATTGATCTGAATCCCAGGACGAATCGAACCAGAAATTCTAACCGACCTCGATCAAATATAGTCATCGCATCGGAACAACGTCGCAATAAGCAACGTGGCCTTGAAACATCATCGGGCCGGACAGTCATACGTCGGGCACGGTTGAGAGCTGGAAGCAGACAAGGTCTGCCTCTGGCACGCACTGGTCAAAGGGGTACTGGCAGGAGACGAACACGAACACCTCGAAATGGCACAAGTCGACAAAGACGTCGGCGGTTGAGAACAAGGTGGGTGCTGGTTTACATTGGTTCTGTTTATCAAGTGATTTTTTGTGCTAAGGGCTAAATCATGATTCGACAGACACCTCGTGATTGGTTTTTGAAGAAACAGATCAGGATGACGGTGCTTCAGGGTTTGCTTGCCAACTTTCCGAGCCTCTCTTACCAACTAAACTAACCAACCAGTTATTCACTCAAGAATCCGATCGCATTTATTTCCAGCCCACGACCACTGGCCAGTCGTCGTGCCAGACATCGCCATCGTGATCTGCCCTTCCCCGTTCAGGATAGATTCCGTCGTCGTCGTCTGCCGGTTTCAGACCAGGACCATCTCTATTGGGACCATCGCGCACAGAGGGTGATCGCAAAAGCCAAGAGTCGTGGAGGTGACGACGCTGCCAAATCGAACCAAATAGAATCGTTTTATGGAGATTATGGTGACAACTATGGCAATTACGTCGAATATGACAGGCAGTCTGACCGAACCGACGACCATGAACCCGTTACAGAGATTCAAAGTCCATCTTTGACTTCGTTGGTGGTGAAGAAGGCACGCGTATACAATGGTCAAGAGGCGTCTACACTGGTCACAGACGACAATCAAATCTATGATCTGTGGGATTCGAGATCTGACGAAAACGAAAACAGTAATCAAGCTGCTGTCGTCTCGACCCAGAACTGGATTTCGAAGTCTGCGACCAACACTGACGAAGACACACATCCGTCTGGATTCTTTGTTGCGCCCGTGTTTTCGACGTCTGAAACATCACCCAATATCAAGGGCGAGAACAACCAACCCGCACTGGCACCTCAATCGCCAGGCACTGCGAGGCAACAATTGGATCAGCTGGGGCACAACAACAGAATCGAAAATCAGCGGCCGGTCACTCTAACACAACCGCCATATATTCCATTGATTAATAAGCCTTCGTCGTATTCGGCAATTTATCCCCAACCAGGATTACTAATCGAGCCGGTAGTCGGCAACCGACGACCAGCTCCAGCGTCGATTAGGCCTCCACCCAACAGGGCACCACTTGCGCCCGCGCCCGCTCCCAAAGGCCATCTTGCTGTCGATATCGTACCTTCTCCGACGCCCAGACGACCGGTAGGCAGCACTGAAACATCAACTAGGCTGGGTACTGTCGTCAATCCGCCTCACATTTTTGACACTGCAACTGCGTACGGTGGCGGTGGGGTTGAGGCCGATCCGGACCCCCGATTGCCGCCGAGACCACCGTTGGCACATAGCAAACCTTCTCTGCCCGTCCTTCTACAGACGACAACGCAGGATCCCATCGATACGACAACTCATCGTCGAACGTTGCAGTACCAGGCCGAAACCACGAAACATTCTCTTATTCCGAAGCCGGCTCCCCGTCCCACCCCCGAGCTCCCAACCTATGATATCCCAGGCATTTCGCCTCGCGCCCCTAGCAATGGCAAACCAAAGACACCAAGCTTTGAAACATCAGCGCCAGGAGCAGCGCTAAGGCAGGAAGAGACGCACGCAACGCAGAATCCCGAACCCCCGGAGCCGATCGGTCCGCCGGAGACACGACCACCGTTTGATTTCACAACCAAATGGACAAACTTCACACCCGGCGATTTTCGAATAACCGAGGAACAGTTGGGAACGACAACGACTACAACAACACCAAAGCCATCAAGTAGTGAAGCATCAGTCGATCAGAATCACGTGTCTGAAGCGACAGTTTTGAACCTCGAGAAAACTGAACCGAAATTTAGAAACACAAACAATTCATCACTTGACAACGTTGCTGATGCGGAGTCGCCGCAGGAGGAGGACACAAAATCGATCCGGATTCAAGCACATGTCGCGCTCGGCACGCAGCCGTTCGTGTACGTGTACCCGAATTCGGATGGCTACGACGACATCAACTACGGCCCGTACGTTTACGTAGACGATTACGCAACGGATGATTATTACTATCCAGTGCGCAGTGTAAAACAACCAGAAACTGATTTGAAGAAGCAAAATGAGATCGGAGATGTACCCGACAAAAGAACAGAATCGACAACGACAACTGCTGAACCAATAACCACGACGGAAGAGGATACCCCAAGCAACAGCACACTGGAGGTGAATAATGTTGAGGGGGCAACAGAGGAGTATGACGAGCTCTATCCGCTGGGTGGCGATCTAACTGATCACATTTATGAGTCTTATCCTTCCGAATTCCCTGATGGCTTGACCATCAGGCCCCCGGGCGCGAATGAAGCGAATAGAGAGTTGTTGTCCAACAACAATACGACAACAACAACATTACAAAAGACAACAACAGTTGTAGCGACAACAATACAAACAACAACCCCTGAACAACAACAACAGAACGCAACAACATCCAGCAACACAACAATGATGGAAGTGAGTCTGTGGCGGGGCCATCACGCAGCGAATGCTTCATTTACGGGCAAGCCGTTCAGTGGGACGTTCGGTGAGATTGAATCGCAGGAAAAACTGGGCACGCTACAATCAATGGACAACGTTCCCCCTGCTCGTGCCTTAAAAGTGGCTGCTGTTACACTCGCTGCGCCTCCTGTGACAACTCCACCTCCAGCCACAACAATCACGCAAACGTATTCCCCAGTGACCGTTCCCTCTAGGCAGACAGCTGCTTCCCCGCCATCCTTGCTTGCCCACCCAGCTACCAACTATTACACGCACACGCACGCACATCAACACTTAGTGGGCACGCCGCAGCACGCGTATGTGGGCAATAACGTGCCGCACGCACACGTTGCGGGCAACACAAACGGTGGGCAGTACCAGCAACACGCTCCGATAGCGCGACATGTCTACCCAGCCCCGCATCCTACCCCTCCCCAACCGCATTACCGACCCCTACCACCCATCCCCAGGCCCAAGCCTCACACCAACCCCTATCATCCACCTCCCCCCATCCATCCTCATCCCCACCCTGAACCCTTGCCCTCGACCAAACCTGTGCGCTACGAATCCCTCCCATCGACAATCATGTGGCACGAGCCTTCACTGCCGGCCGGGGCTAGTCCGCCGTCGTTTCACGCATCCAATGATGACACAGGTGAGGAGTGAGTGCAAATTTCGTCATCAAGTTACAACATACAAACAGATCCGATTTCCGATAGGAGATTACAAAAGTTGATGTCGCCAGAATAAATTTGTTTGAATGTTTTCTACGTCATGCCCCATTGTTCCAATTATATGTTCCAGTTCTCAATCAGCCATACAGCGGTCCGAGGTCCCAAAGTTCGACAAAGGTTGATCACGTGATCAGTTCCGATAATCAAGGTATACTAGACGGGACCCGTGCCTACGGCCCGGCTACAGCGCCGCGCCCGTGCCGTGCCCCCCCCCCCCCCGAAGACCCGTTAGCATACCCAAAGCTACCCGTGAAAATTGACCCGTCCGCCCT
Source organism: Rhynchonema sp. JSB1_4 (assembly GCA_030248065.1). Lineage (NCBI taxonomy): Eukaryota > Metazoa > Nematoda > Chromadorea > Monhysterida > Xyalidae > Rhynchonema > Rhynchonema sp. JSB1_4. The sequence goes on from JASAMV010009079.1 coordinate 16,952, forward strand.
TCCGAGGGAGGGGGCCACAGACACACACACAGACAGACATACGTCTTCCTGTTTTAGTAGTATAGATTTCCCTACACTCTGATGTTTCAAAGTATTCCAGATTCACATTATAGTCAGAAGAGCCAGCAAAAAACTTGCAGATGTCATCCAATTTTCCGAGTGGTCATTGTGGGGCGCCTGGTCGAGTGACTGCTCTGCCTTGAAACGTCAGGCACGCACGCGGCAATGTGTGGGGAAAGACGGGCAAGAGATTGAAACTCGGCTGTGTGTGATTGGACGGGCGGTGCAGTACAGAATTTGTGCGTAGATTGTATAATTGATTGATATTTTTTGATAAAATGATTCGTTGATCAATCGCGATTCACGTTTCTGCCAGACTTGGAGTAACATATGCAAATTTGAAATTGCATCAGTGATCTTTATTCTGGGATTTTAGTTCAAATCAGGTTTGGAAAAGTCGAGATGGAAAGAACTGTATTGAGTCAGTGAATGGTGGTGTAAAATGATAGGCCAATCTCGCCAATCAAATCAAGTTACGAAACCTGATTTCTTAGGTACATAGTTCAGAGGTAATGCGATAGAAACATATTCACCTAAACTCGTCAGAATCAGTTTCATCACCGTCAGCAACCGCCGTTCCCATTTGCTGCGATTTCGTGTCAATCAATAACTTGGATTTCATCGATTCCACTCCGGTATTCAATGTTTCATGAGATTGTTGGTCTTCATTCGTCTCACTCTCCGCCTCCCAATCGAAAATGTCATCTATATCGGTTCGCTCGTCGGCTTTGTCGTGATCGCCCTCAATTTGATGTGGTCGTGCAACATCAGGTGATTTGCGGAAATGGACAGGTTTTGGTTCCGCTGGCTCGATCACTGGGCGTGGTGAATCTTTATCTTCATGCTCATGTTTAAGGTTAGGTTGTTTATGTCCATGTTGCTGTTGCTCATTTTTCGGCAAATTCTTGCTCTCTGATTTGGGTGTGGTCGATTTGCTGTCCTGTTGTGAGCTTTCGTCGTTTGTTGAGTTCTCCTGCTTCTCGTTCACGTTCACTGGTTCACTTTTGGTGTGGCGATGGCTAAAAATGAGATTTGTGATGAATCTGAAACCAAATCAAAGATGGTATAAATTGAAAAACGGCCAACCGCTTTCTGCCTCGTAGCAAACACCAGAGCATGAAGCCGAGGAGTAAGACTATTACGAGCGCCGCAAGTGCATAGACAGCGACTTCTGCAAATTTCCGGGTTTCAATGTTAAAAAACTCATAAGTGTTGCAAAAAATAGACATTCAGTTTCCAACCATAGTAGCAGAGCACTGATTCACACGATTGTTCTTCGTTGGTTTCCATCTGGGTGCAATTCGGAGTGTCGTTGTGTCCAATTAGTCGCCGTCGTATTTTCACTCGTTTCGTGCCGCAATGTGGTCGACAGTCCGACCAGGGCGACCACACTGTGCTCTGGCCACACGCGGCTGCAAATTACAGGCAAAACGGGACCATTCGATAATTTGTTTGTTGATCTTTAGTATACGACAAGCAAAATGAAACATCATCTGGTTCTGCGTAAACACGGAGGTTGTGCATTGTACTGACGACAGTAATGTTTCACGTCTTAAATACATGCAGCTCGCAGGTGGTCTTGGTCACCTGCTATGACACTTGGTGCACCACCCGTGTGTGAAACCAGGTTGAAACGAACAACCCTTTATGCTCCAGCGCTGACGTTTTACGCCAGCTATGTATGTAAACCCACCATTGTGACATGATGTATTGCAGGTCCTAGTCTGGATCGTGTCACATTGTCCCTGATGCAGCAAGCGATGCCGCTGTTGTTGAGCGTGACAGCAGAATGACCAAGGTGACCAGGTTGTTGTGAAACATCGCTGCACCCATATGGACACCAACACCCAGCCATCTGATAGGTCCGTCGTTCGTTCAGAGTGCTCGTCCGTGAATTGGGTGGAAGGAATCCAACTGCAACTGACTGGCTGATGTTTCATTGGCTGGCTCGAGGAATATACTGTACTACCAACTGGTGCTCTCATGTCCAATATTTTGGATATTTCTGAGCAATCTGCCTTGATCTGCCAAGCCAGACAATCAACAGAAATAACCTGTTGAATCGCGCTTCTGTCTCAGCTCCCCATTCAGGTGCATCTGCTGTGCCACCAATCAGACGCCAGACTTTGATGTACTGCAGAAGCCATTCTGAGGAAGGAGAACAAAATGAGTGTATTTGATCATGTTACACAAAGAGAGCCATCAAACTTGATAACTGATGACCTACAATAGGTCCGGTCTTGCCCTGGTCACGTGAATTTTTCCGTGACTTTTCACGTGACTTTCTTGTCTGTAAACAGCTTTACGCTGGTCGAGTTGCAGCAATAAGTACCGAGATGTCCCAAATCCCAACAAGGAAATGACCAAACAGATCCGATCACCAAGTTTTCTCCCTGAACCCACGTGGATACGGCCCAGTACCGTCGTGTTTGACGACGATTCGTTGCAAGCTCGCGCCCGGCTGGAGTGGTTCGAGTCTGAGTCCGAACTGATTCACCGTGCCCGCCTTGAACATCAGGGTACCGTTGGATGTATAGGCGCATCCATGGCGAATACAGTGGTCAAGAGTGAGTGACGTCCAGTTGGTGCATGTCTGGTATAAGAGACATTTGATGGGAACAGCACTCCAAGGGCACGCATACGAGCTGGTTTTTATAACAGATTCAGAATAATGGTGTCACGCCAATTTCATAAAACTTCAAAAATAAACAAAACACCACGTTTAACGCACGTGAGCAGTGCAAAATTGAATGTGCACAGAGGACTCGGTACTGGGGTCGACCACTCGATCGATGGATGAATGACCGGGAGATGTTGCAATGTGCACGAGGTAATCTGCAATTGCTGGATTGGAAATGGAAAGATTTCAGTTTAGGCAGAAATTCGTGATTCTGATTCTGTATGAGGATCAGAAGCTGAATGAAAAGAAGAATGCAACCCACAATTGTCCTGCATCGTTGAATCAATGAAGAATAGTGGGATGTTAATCAGCAACACCAATTTAGGCCAGTTGTATGAAGTGGAATAATCTTGATGATGAAGGTTGAATGATTGCATTATTTCCTTGAATAGAATTTTAATAAAACATCACCAATGCTCAAAAAGACACGTCACATGAACCAGTTGTCAAACTCAAACGTGGCTCTCAAATACCGTATTTTTCTACAATTACTTTGCCACGAACAGTTTATTTGTTGCTCTCAAACCAACAACATTTTTTCATTCTCTCTTTTCACCGATCGAAAAATCAGCGAATTTCCGAAAAAGTTTCTGACCGAGAATTATCAACGGTTCGATCATCATGGAGTCGGAGAAGCAGGACAACAAGAAACCGAGATCGAGACGCATTCGAAACACGAAAGGTGGTGTATTTTCTGCTAGATAAGAACCATAGATGCGATAATTTATACTCATTCTTCGGACTGAAATGCAAAATACGTAGACGTCTCCAGCGCAGTCCAAGACCGGTGAAACATCAGCCAAAACAGTGCCAGCCAAGGGCGTCGAAAAAACGAAGCAGCGCAGCCGCTCCACATCAGTGAAGGCGGCAGGCGGCTGCAACAAGACTGAGGTGAGAAGGAAAGTATATATTTTGTGAGGTTTAACAAAATATATTATTTCGTAATTTCAGACAAAATCGCAAAAATCGGCGTCCGTGATCAGCGACAGTCGATCAAAGTCCAACAGTGGTCGGTGTCAATTGAAAGCCAAACACGCTGCAGCACCTCAGCCACGTCACAGAACGAACACCAAGGTTGGGTTATGCAAATGGAAGAAAAACACGTGGCAACACACAAATTCAAGATACTTTTCATTATGAAACGTGTAAACTTTGTCAGAAAGAGCAAAACAACGACAACAACGATCGTGGTGGATCAGTGAAGGGCAGCAAAGCAGCCAAATCGCGACGACGACGCGGTCCGCCACGCGCTGCCAAAGTGGGGGCCAGCTGTTTCACTTTATGTGCACCCTGACCTCCTTTTTGATTGAGAATATTTTGAAATCGTTTGATCCCGCCTGAAGGTTTTCTTTGCACCACAATACACGAAGTAAAGTACCCAACTTTGCTGTTGCATGCTCAGACCACTCAAAACACGACGACTTCCACTACACAAAATCCGCCCGCAAAATCGCAAGATTCGAAAGATGGACAACCACCAGCGGACGGACAAGGCGAGGCGAAGAAACAGCGCTCAAATAAGTCGGAGAAGGAAACCAAAAATAAAGGTGCGAGGTTTCATCTTCGTTTTTGGAGGAATTTCAGTAAAACTAGCTAGTATGTCTAGCATGTCACTGACAGGGCGCGTGCCACCAGCTGTGAGGTTACCCCCAATTATCGCCCCTTCTCAGGGACGGAGGTTTGGGCTTATCTCGGCTGTGACTCAGACGTTGCCCGCCCGCCGGTGGGTGCTGGACCCAGAAGTAAAGATGCTCGATGGTATAATACATTACCACAGTAATCTGCCAGACGCGCGACACAACCTGTACACACTTCTTGATATCGGACACTAATCCTTGCAGTGTGTGAAACATCAGCAAAGCATCCCAAGCCAGAGCGCGACGTGTCGGCGGCATCAAAACCACGCAGTCGATCGGCAAGTCGACTCGCAGTGAAACATCCGCCAGCTGATGACGGCACTGCTCGCAAGCGTCATCGACAGCCGCGTGTGAAGAAGGCTGAGGCGCGCGTAAGTTGGAAGGAGATTTATCAGTGCCAACTTGGTGATAGGATCGGATCGGTCCTGGCTTGGCCACGTGACTTTTGCATCAAGGATACGATAATCACTGCTAATGCCACTAATTTCGGCAGTGTAAAAAATTGTTCACTTTTACGCTGGTCGAGATTACCTGTATAGGCAATCCACCAGCTCATGGCACTCGCACACACAGGCTGCATGCTGCATTACTGCCGTCAATGAATGCATCTAGTCTCTGCAGTTATCCGTTGAAACATCCCCAAATTTTGCAACTGTGCAGAAAAGTGTTATGGCAAGCAGCAAATGAAAACCGGATAAATTAAAAAGCGGTCATCAAAGTATGACACTCGCTCAAAGTGTACATTTTGTTTAGAAATAGGCGTGTGCTGCTGCATGCGCTGGTTTATAAAAAGTGCCATGGGCCGATGGATTGCCCATACATAGGCACACATTAGGGGCATCGGTAAAGCTGATGAACAAGACTACCTAGTGGCCAGGACACGAAAGACGACAGGACAAGAAAGATGATCTAATCACAAAGTTCGATACCGGCCTTTGCACAATTAATGAATGTAAAAAAGAGCATTTTTGCAATTTGCAGCCAGCAGCGAGCGCATCGGTGACCACAGCCGTCCAGGATGGTTGCTGCCCAAACTGCAGACGTCAGGTGCCACCAAAGAAACAGGCCCCGGACCGACGACTACCGGATAGGACCAGTGTAAGATTTGTTCATTAGCATTCGGAGATCGCTTTTACGCTGGTCAATGAAAGGTTATTATGTAACAGTATTGCGGTAGTCATTTTCTCCAATCCGTTATGATGGTTTCGAGACCAAGGCCGGACCAGACGATCACCACGTTTGGTCCCCATATTCGAATTTTTAATAAAGTAATCATCCCGATTTTCCAAGGCACTTTGCAGGTGGCGGGCGTACAAGATTCGGATGCAATTCTTCCCGCTCGTTCACCGTCACCACGTGATCAACGTAAACACCAACACGTGAAACATCACAAGAAGGACGTGGCAAAACGCGGGCCAGCCGGCGACGTTGGTATGTTGATATCAAGCTTTTAAGTCCAAAAATCTTTCGAGAAAGATTGTAAATGTCGTGTCGTGTTTAAAAGAAACTTTTCAAAGACGTTCAGCCAGTGACCCGGGTCCAACCAGTGCGGGTACCGATTCGAGCTCGATGGTGCGAAAGTCGAAGTCGATCTCCACGCAGACACCACAGCCAAAGGCCGCTGAGGTTCGACCACATAAAAACAATAGCACCTTGGTTACTTTGCTTGTGAAAATTAAACAAGAATGCTGACAGGTACGAAACATACAATGTAGTGATCTGTTCGGTCTTGCCTGGTTCACGTCCCTTTCAAAATAGTCACGTGACCCCAAGGCAGGTCTGATCCGATCACCAAGTTTGATACTGGGCAACATCTGCAGGCCACCACCACGATGCCGGCCAAAGAAGACAACCAGCACTCACAAAGCAGCACGGTGTCCACCCAAACACCACAGTTGATGCCGGTTGCACTCGACCCGGTTGGATAGCTGCTGTTGTGCACCGACAGTGAAAACAGAACGAAACAATCAAAACTCACTTTCAGAAGCCCGTGAAACATCATCATCAGTCTGCAGCACAACCAGTGCACCGCGCTCGTCATCAGCCACGACCACCATTGGTGCGACTGGCCACCATGGTGAGCAGGATACTGGTAGTCGACATTTGGAAAACATTTTTTCACATTCTTTTTGCTTCAGGCGCATGCGGACGGTGACAACAACCAGCCGGCTGTTGAAGATGGTGAGAGGATTATCAGATATTGATTTCATGGCATTTTGTGAAAAAAACCTAAAAAATGTATTTCGGTTTCAGTTGTGCAGGTGGTGAAGACCGACAAACACGCGTTGCGTCGACGCGCTCAAGAAATTCAATGTACGTTGCCAAAATAGTGCGACGATCGCTTTTCTGAAACCATGGCATACTCAAGTAGATTATAAATGTCAGCCAAGAGCAGCATTCCCGACGGCATGAAACATCAGCAAAGGCAGGCACCGGCCCGACAGGAAATGGAGACGACGAAACATCGCCCAGCCGTGAATGGTGGTGAACGTGAGTGAATGCCATTTGTCTGGCTAAATGATGTTTCACAGGCACCACATGTTCACTTCATAGGTGTTGTGACGCAGCCAAAGGCCCGTGTGGTGGATGTGAAAAGTGCGTCGGACGCTTATCACCGCAGACATCGTCCGACTGATGCTGGTTGGTGATATCGAAGAAAAAACTACAAAGAGTAAAAAACATTTTTGATCATTTTGTCAGACCCGAGAGTGACGGAGGACTACGATCGTGTGATGGAGACGTTGCGACAACAACACATCGCTGAGATGCAACGAATCACACACAGATCGGGTGGGCATCGATTGACTGAATATGATTTATTCATCGATTTATTTAGTGATTGATTAATTGCAGAATCGACCAAGAAGAACGACGAGAATGCAGCAGCAGCAGCAGCAGTTGAACGTGATGCGAAGCACGATCGCCCGGTCGACGCCGAGCGTCATCGCAGCCGCGCGCCTCATCGTCGTCGACACACGGATGCACGCAACAAAATACAGTTGAAACATTTCTGATCACACAAAACCGAACTGTGATTCTGATGTAGAATTAGGCAAAATCAGTTAATTGTTGTAAAATGACAGGTATCTTTTTTTCGGAAAGTTTTTGAAAGAGGAGTGTGATTTTTCTTCTGATTTGCGTGATTATGCTGTTTAGTGGTATGAGTGAAATGTTTTTTCAATGATAACAAATTATGAAGATGGAGAATGATTTAAAGGGTGATGCTAGGCATGTGATGTGGATTTTGGAAGGAAATTTTGTTTGCACTGATTCAGAAATAAAAATGAAGACGCATTCGGTTGCTTTGGCTTCACTACTGTTGTTTTTTGTGTAATTCTGATATTATCGAAGCCTAAATTGCACCCTGTCTAAATTTACTTGTGTCCAGGAAAAATAAATGAAATGGGCCACAAGCAGAAGGTGAATATACAAACGCATAGGGTGTCAACGGAAGAAAACTAATGTTCGAGCGCTATGAATGAAAGATAGGTACAGCATGTGCACAGGTGCACACCGAACAGTGACATGGGAAAGCTCCAATTTGATAATCACGACGAAGAATTATGTAACAAAGCTAAAATCCTGCAATCCATAACATCTAATTGCAAGTCACAGTCGGGCTGTTGACGAGTGCAGCCGCAGTGACCGTGGTCGTGGTTGCCAGGCTGCTGTGTGTCACATACGTGAATGTGCCATCATCTTGACACACCACTGTCGTTTGCGAACCCGTTGGAAGGTCGGTACCGGCAATGGCTAAAAAGAGGAATATTTTGGTCGGAATCAACGTTTGTGATTCGGTCTTTTTCACATGACTTGTTTGAATTCGAGGTTTACTGACACCGATCGACCAGTAGAATGTGCTCCAAACAGAGAAACAGCGTTTACGCAAGCCAAGATTAGTGCAGCAAGAAATCTGGACGAAATATTCTTCGTCACGTGATCACAGCAGATCCCATCCGATCGCTAAGTCTGATACCGCCCTAAATATTAGAACTACCGACCAGTGCGCACACGTGCGACCGACTATCTGATGTTTCTACAAATCAGGCTCATACCAGCATTCGGTGTCGCAGCATTCACTTGCGAGCATCGATCGTCAAAGCTCAATGTCCATGTGGTACCAATTGGGTGCACTGCATTCGACATGAAGCCAGGTGTGTTGAAGAAATTGACGGGCGATGTTGGACGGGCACAGCCTGAATTGCATTTGAAATGTCAGTGCGCTGCGCACAATTGTATAGTCCGTCCATCAGCTCATGTCACTTTGTGAGGCTGCTGGCTGGTTTGTTCCCTTCCTCCACGTTCTAATGAAAGAGAAATTGAGTATCCGAAAAAAATTATTTTTGCTCTTAAATTGTGGTTCGACGTGTTTTATCGATTTTAGTTTAATTAAATTTTAAATTTGATCGAATTCAATCTTTTTCTTCACATTTTATTGTTTTTTTAGTTTTTTTTTGCAAAATCGGTCCCGCTCAATTTCTCTTTCATTAGAACGTGGATGAAGGGAACAAACCAGCCAGCAGCAACACAAAGTGCCATGAGCTGGTGGACGGACTATACAGTGTGACTCTCTATGCAGTGAAACGTTATGGCTAAAATTTTCAGCGACACTTACAGGAGGTTTGTTCGCAATCTGTCGTTAATGACGGATACCGATCATGCTTGAAGTCAATCTTACTGCTGAGATAGAAGCCAAGCTTATAGAAGCGTTTGGCACTAATATCCTGAGGTCTCAACAATATCGCACGTGCGTTGCTGTTTCGTCAATTCCATCTTGATCAACTGACCACACAAGAACGTTCCCGTGTTCGACCATTGATTGTTGACTTGACACGTCAGCGTCTGTGCACTGTCGAAAGCAGTGCTGCCATCGAATAGGTTCTTCTGACTGTTGATGCCACAACAGTCACCGTCGCTGTGCTGCCTGCACAAGTGAATTAATTGCTGACAGCAGTTCTCATGTCAGTCAGTTAAAGTTGTCAGTCACAGAGTCATGTAACACGCGGGCGTGTAACTGACTGATATGTCAAATGGTAGTTAGTGCGTAACACAAAAGCAGCGCTCATCATAAGTGCTTTTGAGGTCAATGTTGCCATCTATTGTCCATTCTCCCTGACGATCGGGTGCACCGGTTGTCACTCGGAAAACAGATCGAAACGGCAATGAAAAGCACGCTACACAATCCACCACACTACGGGCATATTATTTATCATCACAAAAAATTGTTCTAGTTGAGTGTTGCCTTTTGGCGCCGATTTAGTCGGACACCACGCCCGCTTGGCATAACACACGTTACATGCAGACGTCTTATTAGTGCAGATCCAAGCTGATCGTTATCAGATATATACTGTATCGATATGAGCGGTCAACGGTTGAGAACAAGCAAGTTTTGGGGATTCCTGCCATCAAACAATCGAAACCACTCAACACTCACCGACAGGATACAGGCCAGACGTTGGTGACGCGCTGTAGTCAATCAGAACGTCGCTGGTGCCCGATTTTGGAATACCATTGCAACCACCTGGAAAACCAACTGCATAAAACCGATGAAAAAAGTAAAAAATAAGAATATGCAAAAAGTCCCACCAAGAACGCCAAAGGGGGGCACGCGCGCCCCCGGGGCCGAACCCCGCCCACCAAAAAAACAAGGGGGGAGGGCATCATGACAAAAAACACTCCAACCTTTACAAAAAAAATGCCAAAAGAAAAAAGGGAAAAAAAAACAAAAACAAACCCACGCCAAAGGAAAAAAAAAAAACATAAGAGAAGACCCCTAACAATAATTTCTAAAACAACACAACAAAAAAATGTCTCCGAAGTGCCAACCTTCTCCTTCCCTTTTCCTCCCTCCCCTCCTTTCTTCGCGCCCCACCCTCTTCCCCCACCTCTTCCCACCCTACGTCCCTTTCCTCTTCCCTCGCCACCCGCCACCCCCCCTCTCTCCCCGCCCCTCCAGGTGCTTTTCGGTCCAGGTACCTTTCGGTCCAGGTACTTTTCGGTCCATGTACCTTTCGGTCCAGGTACTTTTCGGTCCATGTACCTTTCGGTCCAGGTACTTTTCGGTCCAGGTACCTTTCGGTCCAGGTACTTTTCGGTCCAGGTACTTTTCGGTCCAGGTACCTTTCGGTCCAGGTACTTTTCGGTCCAGGTACTTTTCGGTCCATCCTACTATTGCAAGATATTAAGACATGGCATGCAGGTTCCACATATCAAAGGTATATCTTTTGGCATGCTAACGAGTCATCGGGTGAAAGGGTAGCCGAGGGTGCAAACAAGCGCTAAAATTTAGCCGGGCTGCAGCCAAATGCATGGCATTGCGCTTGTTCGCAACGTTGACGTGGCCCTGTGTCATTGGACATACGAACCCCGCAATTAAAAAATTTATTACGAACGCATGTTTTGAACCACGCTTAATTACCATTGGGACATCACAAAAAACCACCACATGACCGGACCTAATGCGCCTTAAGAACTCACCACCATAGCCGGACGTTGTGCGTCTGTTTCCCATTTCCACACCAAACGGTGATCGTCGTTTTGAATATCTGTTGCATCAGCGGCCAGATCATCCCCATTTCATTACAAATTACAAATTTGTGTAACTTTGAAAGGTTACACCTTAGCTAGTGTATGTGCACTACACTTTTTTTACGAGTGAGTAGCAACAGTCAAGCACCGATGCAAAACAAGTCAGGAAACTGCAGGCAGCAAACACCCTGATTTTCATGCGCCGCTATCCTTGTACCGCAAAAGGACTGACCGGAACCGACCAGGTCCCGTTTTTATAATATGTTAGTATAATTGGCCCGATATATATCCATTTCCTCGGATGCCCGTATTCCGTGATATTTGAATGTTGCGGTCATCTGGGGTATGTGCATGCATCATTGTACCACAAAAAGTACACGCCCCCCATTTACTCTTCCGTCAATATCTACTTTAAATTGCTGACTTTCGTTCGGTAAGCAAAAGTCGAAACAGACTGCTTTCGGTCGGTGATCTCTGTTCGTTGCATGCGAGTAGCTGACATGTGATACAGGTTGCTGATTAGACAGATTACATAATTCACTCGAAACTTTAAAGAGAAGTGCAGCTCAAGGCGACGTTTTGTACTACATGAATGTACGTATATGTATAATATAAAGGCGAACTACACTCCAACATGAGCTCGATTTCGCAGCTGCCAGGCTAGTGAAACATTCTGACGTGGCTGCTGATTTGGGAAAATGTTACACATTGAAGAATACAAAATGGAGCATGATGATTTGTATACTCTTTCCATTCGTTTTGAATACACTCCACCTTCGAAATCGGGCTCGTGTTGGTGTAGTTTTCCTTCACATATACATACAGTATACCTACAGTATATGTATATATACGTATACAAACGAAGTGCAGGCTGAGACGTGGTGTTGCATAATTGAATCTGGTACAACATTTTATGTCCATAACCATAAATCATCTGCAAAAGAATAAACCGAGGATACTGTATACTTAAGGATACTTGCTTCGGACGTAAATTCTACCGGACTCCAGCACCGTTGAGCATTATGCTGGAATCGGTGAAATTTCGCGGTGAAATCTCATTCAACAAGCGGCTGATGAGGATTTCGTGTCACAAAACTTACCTGTTCAAATCACAGGTACGGCGATAATTGTGAAAGATGCGTGTACATTATCGTTGTTCATTCTAAAGCCTGGTTTGAGCGGCCTTTTGTCAGGCGCGGCACGATTCGGACTCTTTTTACTTTTATATGAAGCCATTGTTCGACTGTGTCAAAAACACAGCAGTGTAAATCGATCGTTCAAGGTGCATTAGGTCCGGTCATGTGGTGGTTTTTTGTGATGTCCCAATGGCAATTAAGCGTGGTTCAAAACATGCGTTCGTAATAAATTTTTTAATTGCGGGGTTAGTATGTCCAATGACACAGGGTCACGTCAACGTTGCGGGCAAGCGCAATGCCATGCATCTGGCTGCAGCCCGGCTAAATTTTAGCGCTTGTTTGCACCCTCGGCTACCCTTTCACCCGAAGACTCGTTAGCATGCCAAAAGATATACCTTTGATATGTGGAACCTGCATGCCATGTCTTAATATCTTGCAATAGTAGGATGGACCGAAAAGTACCTGGACCGAAAAGTACCTGGACCGAAAGGTACCTGGACCGAAAAGTACCTGGACCGAAAAGTACCTGGACCGAAAGGTACCTGGACCGAAAAGTACCTGGACCGAAAGGTACATGGACCGAAAAGTACCTGGACCGAAAGGTACATGGACCGAAAAGTACCTGGACCGAAAGGTACCTGGACCGAAAAGTACGTGGACCGAAAGGTACTTGGACCGTAAAGTGAGTGGACCGAAAAGCACCTGGACCGAAAGGTTACATGGACCGAAAAGTCCTGTGGACCGAAAAGTACGCTGGACCGAAAAGATACGGAATCCTTAACCGGACAGTGTTTATCAGATTATAATCAATATGTTAACAAGAAAGAAAAATGCCCCAAGGGGCATAAAAGAAATATGGTTCCCTGGCTGACTGGCATAAAAGAACGATACTAGCTTGCACCACTTTGCTGATGTTTCATTAGGCGCTGGAATAAACGTAAGTGTGTTCTGAGCTGTTTGATACCGAACAGTAGACATTGAACCATATTCCCGGCGCGTGCTGTCTTGCCACCAGAGAGACACAGGGCACGGAGATATTGAAAGATTGCAATATTCTCTTTATTTCTCTCCTTGTTGAACCATCGTGCGCAGCCAAAGACTGCACAGTTACCGTCGTGAAGTTGAAAAGAAGAAACAGTTGCCTAAATACGTATGTGGGTTTGCACGAAAGTTTCGATATCGGCTGGGTGTTGGTTCAAAAGAGTTCGCGCCGGGAATATGGTTCAATGTCTACTGTTCGGTATCAAACAGCTCAGAACACACTTACGTTTATTCCAGTGCCTAATGAAACATCAGCAAAGTGGTGCAAGCTAGTATCGTTCTTTTATGCCAGTCAGCCAGGGAACCATATTTCTTTTATGCCCCTTGGGGCATTTTTCTTTCTTGTGTCGTTCTTTTATATCGCGCAAGCGCCAAACAGAGAACCCGGTTAAATCAGGCACAGAAAGTTTTCAGTTCCGGCAAGCAATGGTTCTAACACCAAGAAAATGTCGACCATCAGACTTTTCTCAAGTAATCAACGCACATGAGCGCAATGAGGTGTGGGGGTTAGTTTAAGGATGCTGTACTTTTTGGCAGGATATATGAGTCGGTGGTTATCGTGACATAAGGCCAATTTTGTGTTTCGATTTCACTATGGGGTTCTAACAATGGAGACACGCTTGTGTCTGCGTCTTCACCCACCACTGAAACAAAACCAACGCAGTGCCCCACGCGCATGTCCATGCTTTTGAGGAACATGGTAACTTGTCAAGTTATTTTTTTTTAATTTACCGCCAGGTATGTATTTGACACCCTAGGTATTGGTCGCACAATGACCATATAAGAATTCATCAAATCAATCCTGATTTTCAAGTTCAGTCACTCTTAACCACTGTGCTATTTGTGATTCTCACAAAACATTTTCACCAGAAAATAATCCAGCCGATCAACCACGTTGCCGCAGGTCTGAAACATTCTCTTTACTACATGGTTTCTGTGCGATCATGCAATGCAACGTCATTGCCCCGTCACTTTCCCTCTTTACGATTCAGGAACAAAATTTGACCAATTCTTATAAAGTCATTGCGCAACCAATACCATCATTTATAGCGCACTGATTGCGCATCGTCTCAGAGAATGGCACTTGTTGGTTTAGTACCAAGCAAAGCTGTGCAATGAACTTCCATGCAACCTGTCCCTTCAGCTTCAGCAACGAAATAAGTGTCAAACATCAGTCTCCAGATTGCTTTGGTGTTGGCCGCTGCATCTGATCTTGGATTCAATGTTACGTAAAAACTACTATTTAACTTTCCCACGAAAGTCAAATTATACATGCGGAAAAAGCTTCGAATGTTAGAGAGCAACAGCAATTTTAATTAACAAGTTGATATCTTGTGGGTATTTTATCATGAATGACATCACAGCGCATAAACTGCGAACCGCACCTGTGCTTAATAATTAATCTCAAATAAAAACACGAAAAAAACTGAAAAATGTTACCCAGAATTCATTAAAAGTTAGTAAGATAAAACAAAGTTAGCTGCGCGCGTGAATGTTTGAACCCGCGGCCTTTCATCTTCAGTGCTGCGCGTTATACCGCTCGGACATCGCTTCGCCAATCTCCTTCACAAGCTTTACTACATATGTAACTACGCGTGCATTGCTGCATTGCCTGTTTTGCTGGCTGCCTGTGTGTGTGTGCTGGCTGCCTGCCTGTGTGTGTGTGCTGGCTGTGTGTTGTGGGTAATACATTGTGCGCTTTATCAATCAGGCAACTGCGTAGCGTGCACTAATGCATTGTTGTGTGTGTCTGAGCGTCCATTATGGCTCTTTTTGAGCTGAAAAACATTTAACCAATTGGAATTAATATATGTTTGACGTAACAACGATTAAAAACACATATAACCGCTGATTTTGGCTTTAGAACCATACTTTCTGTACAAAAAGTCATGGTCTGGAACCGTTCATACTAAAAGTTACGAACTCGGCGATAGCACCACCGTGTTTCTCGAGTGCGAAAACCACATAAACAACTTTAATAGTTCTGGTAACACAACTTTTCGGCGAAATTTTACTTCGGGAAGCACACTTTACATACAAAAAGTCGTGGTCATGGTCTGGAACCGGTCTCAGTCGTGGAGTTACGAAGTCAGCGATAGCACCATCGTGTTTCTCGTGTGCGAAAACCCTATATGCGATATTAACATTTCTGGTGTTCAGTAACGTCTGGGCCCTGACTACTCTTTTGTGGAAAAAAAAGGGAAAGAACGTTTTTACAAAAATTTCAACTGTATCTTGCCCGCGATCGCGCGAGTGGGCACGCAGCGGAATGAAATTTTGTGTGGACCTAGAAGTCCACGCCGTACAAGTTGTGTGCAAGTTTGGGCTTCTCAAGTTAAGTCTTGTGAAAATGGCGTGAGTTTAAATTTTTCAACTCACGCAATATAAGGAATCAACCATATGTCGCTTAGCATTACCATGCTAGCTCCGATTTCATCATTTTCAAGAAATAGCGCACATCGGAACAGAAACGAACACTTTCCGGCGAAACTTTGGCCTGTTACACGCGTTCAAATGCACATTTCACCGTGTGATCCATCCAGTGTCACAACAGCGAATAAAACGAACGAGACAGCAGATGGTAATCAGACGCACTTGATCTTAGAATCTCATTAGAAAGCAACAGTGGTGTTTATGTTTATTTATAAACATGTTCAACTGACAGCCGCTTACACGTTCGAAAACAAGTCCAATAATGTCTATATGCAGCATAAAATTTTTTAAACCTTGCTGTTGCTTTATTTTTAAATTCAACAGCATATCAGCACGTGACATTGAACAACAGACACCGATAAATAACAAATACGACCATCACTTTATTCACCACTCTTCTCCATAGCCTTCTTGTCCGTGTGACTTCCACTCTGCTTTTCATCCCCACCACTGTCACTGCCCGGTTCACTGTCACTCTGTTTCAGTGCTTGTCTCGCGCGTTCAGTCCAATCGAACGGCTTCCAACGTCGTTTCATGTTGGTCACAATCTCCGACTGTTCGTCACGTGATAAATGCGCCGGTTTGCGCCATCTCGTGTGCTCGAGATCAAGAATACCAGCGATGATCTCCTGTCATTAGACAATGACCCATGGCAAATACAAAACATGAATTAAAAGAGGATTCAATTTGAGGTATCGTACCCCTTGATAGTGAACCCCTCCATATAACGTGGCGAATGTTATTAAGTAATATTTTGATCCCCAATCTTCCGTTAAATTCCTGACTGACACATTATGTAGTGGTGGCCACAAATGGCTACTCCCTACCATGTCACTATGAATAAGCCGGATGTCCGGTGAAAGCTGTTCCCGATACACCTGATGAATAAGTGTAACATTTACGCTGGTCAACAGGAAAACTGACATGGCACAAAGTATCAATGTATCACAGCACGTAGGTATTATACCTTGCCAAACGTGTTGGGAAACAGCTGTTCATTCTCGATCACATGTGCGAATCCAGCGTGCAGCCCAAAGTCAACGGCGAAATACGAGAATCCCTTCGGTATCGCTCGTCGCACATCGCCGTCCTTAGCGGCCAAATCGATCAACTTCTTGTTAGACGCCCACTCCTCGTCGGATTCAAGGATCGCTTTCTGCAACCGTTATGATTAGTGTATTAGCTGCATATTCTGAAACTATTGTGCCACATGCAAGCAAGGTCGTCACTCGGCCTCTGACGTAGGTCAAGAGCAGTGTGATCTCTGAATGTCGAAATATCCGAATAACAAACAAAGGCAACTACCCTACCAAGTCTGATACTGGCTCTTGAAGCTGTGATAGATGCATCAAACCAACTTTGAAATAAATCGGCAACGTGTCAGCCATTTCCATCGGCACGGGCACACACTCGATCTGCATGTGCGGCTGATGACGCAGATTCTTGGCTGTCTCGATGAACACACAGTCCTCGTCATTAGATGCGAACATCGCCACAAGACCTTTGCGCCAGATCTGAAACATCACATGCTAAAAGTCAGTAGATTAGTTGCTACGAAGACGATACGCGAACCAACATAGCATCAGTTTTTATACACCGTGGATTCCCAGGGTAATGCTGTGGGGCTTACTGTACAGATAGCGACTCGTGTCACACTAGATTTTCAAGAGAATTCCATTGTTCTTTGGTGATCACGCTTGTGCAAACGAACGTTGTGCACATGCGCACATCACCAGAATGCCGATATTTTCGCAACCAACAATCAAAGGGAGTTTTGCCCGTTTCGGTCTGTTTTCACAGACGGGCGAGGTGCCAGGCCTCGTCGGTGCGAACCCATCTGGCCAATTGACCACCAAAAAGGACCTCGAACAGCTCTTATTGCTCGAGCAAAGCATCACTGCTGCGCACAAAAGTGCAAGCCAGGTAACAGTTCCAATTCCGTGCTGACCCACTCACCACCGCTATCATGCTCGTTCAGCAAATCAAAGGGACCAAGTTTGTGCAAGAGAGACTGTGCTCATACGCACACTAGAATGTTGAAATTCTTCTCATATTCCGTGATGACAATGGTCGTCAGGCTGGTCCCGTCCCTCTTGTGCTATCATGCCCATTCATCCAATCAATATAACCAACCCTCATTTCATGGTAAACATCCTCATCCAGCTGTACAGCACTGCTCGTGTGCATCATCGGTACGATCAGACAGTGACCGTCCACCATTGGTTGGTCACGCGACACGCACAGGTACGTCTGCAATGGCAAAATATACGATTGTGACCATCATTCAACCGTGTTTCCACATGGTCATTCGATCATGTCACTATATAACGAGCGAAGACTGTACTACGGATGTGCAACTACTGCTCACATAGGTACCGTATGTATGTACAGTACATGGAGTTTGGGACTGTTTAGTGTGAAATGTCTGACCTTCAATCCCATTGCAATCACCAAATGTTTCTGGTGTTTCCTGCTTTCAACACACAAGCGACACGACTCCAATGTCTCTTGATAGCGTTCATAATCTGAAATCCGTTGCATAGATTTTACAACCACGTAATCAAATTTGTACTCACTGTTCCCCCTTAATCATATGAATACACGGTGTTTACCTATGTATTTCTCTGCACTGTTTCTATGTCACCATCAATTATTTCCACCTCAACGCGCTCGTTTACGTTT
>JASAMV010009080.1:0-24885 GCA_030248065.1 Rhynchonema sp. JSB1_4
AGACGGTATGTAATATATTACACAGGATGCAATAGAGACGCATGACCAGTTGATGTTTCACACTACACCTACATACAGTGCAGTCAGATTTCTTAACTTAAATCACAGGATAACGTAATTATGAATGGTCAAATTCTTGAATTGCAGCTCAATGCTTGGTCAAATTTACATGCACACTTGCGTTCTTGTGACGAGACAGATGCCAGAATCTGTAGTGGAGGAAGAACAGTTTTCTTTTGATTTCTGCCGACCCCACCGGTGTCTGGATTTTGTGGCATAACGCATTTCAGATTTTTGGACACTTACGTATTATATACTTAGGTTGCTACCAGAAAGTAAAAGCTACGTTGTACTGAACTCATTTGCTCTCCTGTTGCGTGAACGCAAATTTACAAATCTTCGCCTACCGTACCAATGTTGACGAAAATCAAGAACTTGACTTATATGTACGTGGACGCCGCCCAAAATTTGTGTCTGTCCCCAAAAAGGAACTGAGTCAAATTGTGCGAATTTTAAAAAAGAAGCTGTCAGACCGGTATTCGCAGTCCGGTAGCCAAAATTTAACCATGTGAATTACAGTGTGCCCAACGTATTTTTGGTTCCCCAGTTTTCACTGTCCGCACAGACGGTATGCGTACGCAGGTCATCGTCAGTGCGAATACACCAGATGGCCACGTGACTGAAGTTACAAACCCACAAGTTCGATTGCAGGCCCGGACGGTGCCGAGATTCTGTGCCAGAACAACACGATTAACATCAACGTGCTCACCAACTCGCCCTTCCTCGGCCACCCCCATGTCAACGACCATTTTGACACCCCGGAATGTCGGGCACAGGCGCGAAGCGATGGCAGTTATGATGACAGTCGATCCGTGTCATTGCAGATACCGTTGGAGAAATGCGGCGTGTAGACGACAATCCCCGGGTCGTCGACTGCCTCCGGCGGGCTTCTGTTAGTCCCAACTGACTGGTAGAAAATCAGCACAAGCAGCAGGCGAGAGTTTACTCATATAGCTTGAGTGTGCCCAGCAGTCGTGTGCTTTTGAATTTAGTGGTCCGATTATGAAGCTCACCGGCCAACGTTGCAGTTCTCCCCGCGCGGTCTGATGTTCGAGACGAGCGTGATGTTGAAGTACCATCCCAAGTACAACAGTCCGCGGGACAAGGCCTACAGCGTGCGGCGTTCCTATCCTGACATGCACTTCAGCACGGAGACACAGTTCTTTGGCAATGCCGTAGATTCGAACAAGCACAACGTTCAACAGTTAGTGAATTATGGTGCTGTTCTTTTTTCGAAAAAACTTTTCTTGGATAAAATTTTTACAAGCTCATGATGTTTCAAGGGCGAGTTTCTCTGCACCCGAGATGACGATGCCCTGTTCGTACAAGGTGACGCAACGAAGGAAGGACAATTGTCTGCTGAAGAACAGCCGGGTCCGTCACGCTATCACACATCAATGGGAGTGCGATCAGAGTACGGTTCAGATCATATTATTTTTCTTTTTCATTGCATTTATGCATTGATAAAAGAAAACATTGCAGAAGTGCTCGGCAAGAATTACGGGATGCTGGGCGCATTGGTGCAGTACGGTGTTAGCCCCCACGGCGCATTCTTCCAGGAAATCATTGATAAGCACGGGAGGTGTTGAAAACCTGTGTTCTCAAGAATAAATCAACAGCCCCGGCACATTTTATCAACACTATTCGGTCGTGCTCAATGAACCTGCCTTGTATTCCATATTGCTAGTTGTCCAACGGATGGTCACGTGATCACCGTACCCGACTACATGTCCCGTCTGGTTGTGAAGGCAGATGGCACGGCGGTCAAGTTTGCCGGCAGCACCGACTTGAGATTCAAATGTTCGATTCAGTTCTGTCGGATCAACAATGGAGAATGCGATACCCTGATCGTAGGTTTCATTGAATAATGTTTCAGTCATTACGCCGGCAACACTTTATGTTTCAGCCACCTCGTTGTGGTGCCGAAGACGAACAACTGGACTTGGATGTCGGCAATCACATTCGTCGGAAACGTCAGTTGGTCAAAACCGAACTGCACAACATGCCCAGTCACGTGATGAATCGACTGTTCGGAAGGCGAAACTCCTCCATTCTGGTTCGGATAGCTTTCTATCGTTGAAAAATACTGACAGCTTTTTCAAGTTTTTATTTAACATCTGCTTCATATGTAGATCCGAACCTCAAACGCATTTTATTAAGACGCATTGTAACCAATCGTTTTAATGTCGATCGAAAATGGGGCTGCTTGGGAGCGGATCAGAGGGGTGCCCATCCTTACGCGTGTCCCTCTCACGTTTCAGCCCTCGTCCTTTTTCCAGCAAAACGGCGGATTCAAGATCCGAGCGTCTGCCTAGGACCCGAACAGCAACAAAGTTCAAACATCGGCCAAAGTCAACCACAACGTCAAACAACAGCAGCCGTTGTCTGAGACGGGACGCACCCGGGTGTTGACCGTGCCGACACCACCCGCACCGAGCACGGTCCAGACCACGACCACCACACAATCGACCACCACGACCACACCGCAACCAACGACTACGACAGAGACAACACCAGAACCAGCAACGACCACGTCAACAAGTACCAAACGGCCCTAACCCGACGACCCCGTGCCCGTGCGTGGATTCCAAGTCAGCGTCAACACCTTCCCAGCAACACCAAGAACCGGCATCGCAACCACCCGCTCCACCAGGTTGTGCAATCTGCATCCTAACACTAAACATCACTTAACTCGGAACAAAATGTAATTAGAATTTTAGCAACGGACGACAGCTATGTCGACGTGCCATTGGATGTGCGCAATGCGCTCCGTGCCCTGAATCGTGCCCCGGACGTGCCCAGTCCGGACACAGTGCTCTTCCCCACCGAGGATCGCCCACTGCCAAGTGGCATCAACAGTGGGTTCCAGCCGCCGCCCGCCTTCCAAACCCTTCGTCCACTAGATGTACTGCCCCCGGATCACGTGACACGACATCCAATCATCGATCAGGTGTTCAGCAGTGGTGAGTCTCTCGGAAGATTATGTGAGTTTGGATTCACCAAATTTTGTGTACTTTTGCATGTTCACACGGTTGAATGGGGATTGTTAGCTTTGAAATAGTAATCCATTCCCTGATGTTTCAGATGAGGAAACAACGGTGGAGGTTCCGACACGATTCACGGCGCCAGTGCGCACAGTGCAGCCCACACGTCCGTCCGAGTACATCTATTTGAGCACTTCCACAGCGACATCGGTTGAGGTGCTGGACAAGTCAGCATCGTCGTCAGTCGAGGTGGCCAATCAGGTACTCGAGTTTGTCGAAGACGAATTCCTTCGTCCGCAGCAAATTGTGGAGGAACGCGTCATCGAGGACGTGCCCGAAGTGGCTGAAGCAGTGGTCGAGAGGGAGCAGATTCTCGAAGAGTCAATGGACATGGAGCTCGGACTCGAAGCCGAACTATTGGAGCAAATTCTGAAGCAGCTGAATTTCATGCAGGTCAGCATCTCGTCACAGACCATGCAGGTCATTGCTGACACTGAGAAACTACAAGTCAATTCACCGGTCAACTGGTGTCCAAGAAATTATTAGATCACACTGGATTCTGTAGTTTTTTCACGCAGCTTGAATATCTTCCAAAACTTCTTACTTGGCATAGATGTCTGTTTGATAATTTCCCTCTTTTTTTATCTTTCTCTCTCATCTTCTTTATCTTTCTCTCTCATCTCGTCTCTCTTATTGTAGCCCGACGTTCTCAAATGTTATTTGTTTGGTGCGAATTCTCGTTCTATTGTCATTCCAAGTGTGTATTGAATTTTAAATAATGCACTGTACTGTATGTCTGCAATTTGCATGATATAATTTACTTGCTGGTTGAAAATTATGCCAATAAATACTTCTTGAAATATTTATTGTTTTTAAAGATGGATATTATGTGTCTGCAAGCAGCATGCACTTCGAACGCGCTGACCAATGAAAAACACAAATGAACAACCCTCAAGTGATAGATTCAACAAACGACGAAACTAAACATACCCAAACAGAAAGACAAAAATAAAAAAAGCATAGAATAATAGATCAATGAGATATACTTACACACAGATAAGAACATAGCACAAACAACCAAGCACAGAAACAGACCACATTTTTTGTCAGTGACTACAGTGAAAACTTGCACATTCATATTTCACTAACCGACATATATATACAGCTAGCATTGACTGAAAAGGTAAGATAACACACGGAGAAGATTTATCCTAATGCGGGGGGAAGGAATAACTCAGATAACGTGCTGTCAATGGGCCACAGGCGAACACCCTGTGTGTTCTTCTTCAGAGCAAAACCCCCAAAATTCGATACCTAGGTAACGTGTATAACTTAAAAAATTAGTGTTATACGCATGGTCGCGTGGTTAACAATTAGGTACGATTTAAAAATCGCGCTAACCGACTGAAGAGTATGGGCATAAAAACAAAGGATTTGTTGCTGTGTCGTGCTCAAATAAGCGCGAGTTGCAGGTACACACAAGCAGCAACCTAGCTAGCACTATTCATTACAGACAAGTTTGATTCGATACTTTCTATTTTCGAACATACTACGCGGCATTCACACAATAAATTGTACACTACAAGATATGAGATATGCTTAGAAAACACACGTTTTTATGTAATGGTTAGCGCGTACGTTACAAAAACCACATCGTGGTAGCTCCAAAATCGTATCTTTACAGTACACACAGCACATTAAAATGTAAAACAGGAAAATATAAATCTCTTAAATGTATATTTAACAGGGAAATTAAAACAAGTTCTTGCTTGACTTTGAAATGGATACATGCATACCTAACTTAGTTCGACGACTGACTAATGTGCTACATGTACAATTATATAAACCACGCAAAAATCAGCGAAACTTGTGCGTAAAAATTAAAGACCCTTCTCCAAAACACATAGACACACAGGCGTGAGAGCGGAGAGCTACAAGTCATTGGGCGCAATTCATGAAACAGGACAGATATGAGTGAATATCAACACAGTAATGCGCACTATTAAATAGAAACGGCAGTAAAACAAGAGCAAGAACAACTTATTAAGCAAATCGAAAAGAATGAGATTGCGACCAATTTGAGATGCAAATGACCACTGATGATTGGGAGCACATTCACATTAGTGCAACGGTACAGTGATGAAGAGATGACCAGAATTGTACATACATACGGTTCCTAGAAGGTCCATGGGACACCCATATAGCCGTTGACAAAAATTTGTACTTATTCTCGGCCTACGATGCATGACACTAGAAAATCACACTGCAAGTGTATATTTTCACGCACACGTTATGCACACCCGCATCTTTGCGCAACCATATTCGGCACGGTGGTCACCTCGATGGTGTCCTTCTCCTTCATGTACACAATCTTCAAGTCACTGTACTCTGTCGGGTGGCAACACGGTGCCAGACGAGCGGCAGCAGCGTCATTCGTCGTTGTCGTGTTGTGTGTCTGTCCATGTCGATGTCTGTGTCCGTGTTTGCCGCCACTGTGTCGTTGCCTGTGCGCATGCATCTGCTGTTGTTTGGCAACGTGTCCGTGAATGGTGCTCGTCAAGTGATTGGCATCGCACGCACCGGCACACATGTACGCCTCGTAGTAGCGCGGCGCGATGATCCAGTCCCAGTTGAACTCAGCGAATTCGATGCGCAACTTGGCACGACAACAACGTTGCTCTTTGCGATCGCCGTCGCACTCGAGTGTGATCGCCGATCGTTTCGACCGCGACGATTCGTCCGGCAACGTCGACACTTCGATGCTCATGTGCGTCGCCTGCAACACGCAACGGTATAAATTCTAGCTCACGCACTGCCGACATTCAAAAGTGGAAGAAAATTAGACGCCACTTACATGACTAATGTTATCGCTGCTTGGCGCTTGTGCCAAGTTCACCCCATCATAAATCGTCTCGGCGTAAAGCACGTACGGCTGCGGCGTCGACAAACGGCGCTGTTGCGCGAACCATTCGTTCAGTTGGTTGCTCAGGCCGCCTACCGTAACCCATTGACCCGATGACAAACTGTGCAGGAATTTCGTGTCGGCGATCGGCCGAGCGCTCCGCTAAAATGCCCAACAACAATGTTTACTGCTGAATTTTAGTATGCGTTTATGGTTTTTAACATATGTATGTACAAGCTGGCAATGATTAACACACCTCCCCGCTTTTGTCCATTCCATAGATGGACAGCTTGAGATTGACCTTCTTGTCGTGGCCCTCCGCCGGCCGCACATAGACCCGTAGTGACGCTGTTTTTACGAACATTGCGTAGTCTTTTCGTGAATAATTGAAATAGGCGTAGTCGGTGAGCTGGCCTGGAAAAGTATAGATATGGCTTACGAATGATCATCAATTTGTGCTGTAGTTGACAGTACAATACATGTAAGCAGGGTTGAAAAATTTTTTTTTAATTAACGAGCTTTTTAAAAAAAATTTTTTTTTGATTTTTTTTGACGAAAATTGTTTTTATTAGAAAAAGTGTTGCAAACGACGTTTCAGGATAAATGAAATCGATGCAACATATTTTTCAAAAATTGAAAAATTTTCGCCTGAGACCCAACTTGTGTGGTGACACGCGGTGGTATTGTGCAGATTCCATGGTCTCCGACCAGTCTGAGGTTGATGTTCACTAACGATGTTACTTTGATGTATTGTAGCATACCGTACAACGTATTTTAATGCATCTAATGCCGTATATCTGACATACGACCATCAAAATATCGATTACAGCCCAAATCGTGCGCGTCAGATCGACTTTGGGCGCCCGGTTTCGCACCAGACCTGTATATATACATGTGTAGTAGCATGTAGTATAGTAAATTTCCAATATCGTTGCCTCATGCATTTTTACAGACGCAGGGAAACTCCCGTTCGAAGTCGAAGCAGGCAACAAGCTCAACACACAGTCAACAAGCCACGCAGCTGGCTCGTGTGCATTTAGAATGTTTCAGTCACACAAGCTGTGTGCGTCAGCTGCGTGGCTTGTTGACTGTATGTTGAGCTTGTTGCCTGCCTCGATTTCGAACGGAAGTTTTCCTGCGTCTGTAAAAATGTATGAGGCAACGAAATTAGAAACTTACTATAGTATAGGCAATCCGCCAGCTCATGGCACTCATTGATGGCAGTAATGTAGCGTGCAGCCTGTATGTGTTGAGTCACTCAACACATACAGGCTGCACGCTACATTACTGCCATCAATGAATGCCTCTATTCTCTGCAGTCATGAGTTGAAACATCCTCATATTTTGCAACAGTGCAGAGAAGTGTTATATGAAGCAGAAAATGAAAACTGATTAAATTAAAAAGCGGTCGTCAAAGTATGACATTCGCCCAAAGTGTACGTTTTGTTTAGAAAATGGCGTGTGCTGCTGCATGCGCTGTGCGTGTAAAAAGTGCCATGAGCCGATGGATTGCCTATACATTATCGGTGCCACATCACTATAAAAGACCAGCCCCGCGCATCCCTGTACGGATTTGGGGACAATACAGGGCGCCGCAGGCGCGATTTTGGAAAAATTGTCCCGTCCACAGAAAAAAGTGCCAATTTTTTGCCTCGAAAAAGGCCATTTTTGGACATTTCAGCCCATTTTGGGCAACTTTTTTTTTATTAAAAAAAAGCAAAATTTGAGTTTCAAAAAAAATTTTTTTTTGATGATAAATGTGATTCATTACCCTCAGTGTGCTTTCATTTATCATTTTCACTCTCAAGAAAGCTCTGTTTTGTTAACAAATTGGCACACAAACTCAACTCCAATTTCCCACCCCATATTCAAAAGCAAAATAAACAATACATAGGTGACGGTTGATTAAACATCTCACATTTCCTCACTGACGCAATAATTACGTGTTTTCACACATTTATGTGTTAACTGTTTACACACACGCGTATGCGCACTCTAATGTGTAATTAGAATCACTGCATATCCCGCAGAGAGTCTCGCTGCTTTCCCATCCCTCACGGCACGGTTGCTAATTATACATGTTGTACTTTCTGCCGTGCACCCAACGCTCGTTGCTTGCGTATGCACATGTATGTGAACATCGTATTCTTGAACACGTTACACGTGATTACAGTAACCTGGACATTCAATGTCCCGTTTTGATAGATGCAATCCACGCACCAACGCAGCAAAAGTTTCAAAAATGCCATTTTTGCTCTTTTTGGACAAACTTGTCTGCGGGGAAATGGCACAAACATCAATCAAACACAATCCAAGATATGCAGAGATCTGGGATGGCTGACACCGATTGACCTTGTCCCCAGCTGACCGCTATACTTGTCCACATCCTTATAAATATCCGCTATACATATTTGCATTTTGTTGTTTTGTCTGTAAATATACAGATCTGGCCAAGGCACATTCCAGCATGTGTACATTTGGTAAATACTGTTATGCACTGGGTTGGTGTTGTTCAGTACAAAAGTGATCAGTCCACTCATAGCGTTCGTACCCATGAAAACAGTCGTGTTCTTGGTAAAACGAACCAGAGCAAGAAGCTGGCAGTTCCCAAAAATATTGCAAACAAACTTATTTGTCTTGCAGCTGAGAGTCATCCAAGCAACTTGTGCTTGTGCATAGTGTGTGTGTATTCGTGGGTGGTATATCGTATGCATGTCAATCGAGTTATTCCAAACAGCGAGCAAGCCCAGATGCATCACGAACACACACCCACACTTGCACTTTGACGTCAAGCGTTTTTGCACAATGTTTCCATGTGATTTATGACCAGGACAATGCTCGCTGCACCACGCACATTTAAAGTTGCCCAGGATGTGTTTCCGATCAAAGTCAGCGAAACAGGAAGTGGCAAAAAACATTGAACAAAGCGAATGAAAGTGCGAACACGAACCAGTTTTGGCGAAGGTGACGATCATTTCAGTACGAGATCGTTGGTAGGTGGCCGGCTGGTCCATCATTGTGAACAAATCGATGCCATCAGATTGAGTGCCCACCCATTGCACTGGCAGATTGGCATCGTCAAAGAACAGGGGCAGGTCACGTGATACGGACACGTTCGGGGGATGCTCCAGGCCGAGACGGTCGAGCAGATCCTGAATCAGAAAGGGCACTGTCAGGGTATGGAACAAATATACAGCTGATATTGCACAAATCTTATGTACCTGGTGCAGTGTACCCTCTGTGTAGTGACTCCCTGCATCGCACTCAGCTATACTCCCAAATTTAACGTCGAATGCCCTCTATTATGATCATAAATCAGCGGGTCCGATCGTCAGCATAAAGAGGGTCACACACACAAACAAGACATACAAGGCCCGAGACATGAAAAATCATAAAGATACAAGGCCCAACCTTCTTGATCTGTTCCTTTCGTGCGTGTGCGATCGCCTGCAAACATCTGGAGCCACATGACCCGTTCGGTACAACCGGATTGGCATCGATGGGCCAAACAGACACGCACAGCAGCAGTAAACACGCTGCTATCGGTCGATAATAGCTGCAAGTCCTGGTCTGAGCCCGGCTGCTCGACTTGACCGTCGTCACAGCAACTTCTTGTCTGCAGCTGGTGCGCGCACTGTGTTCGTCCGATGGGTGCATGACAAATTGATACAAATGTGTACACCTAATTGGATTATAGAATTGGCAATGTTGCAATGCTTGGTGAAATTGTATATTGATTGCTTGAGGGACGCCGTCTTGTGCCGCAATCGTTTATGTCAATTCGGTGTTCGATTAATGTGAATTGATTGGCTGTGATACATACACACGTGCGCAACACACGATTATTATAGAGTATGCAAGGTTGCGCCTGGTTCGGTGCTCGCTGCACTCGCGATGCAGCTGAAAAACCGCCAATTTATAATTTGTGTGATTATTCGCATTCATACGTACGTATATAGTTGAACAAAATTAAAAAAATGAAGGCGACATGCCAAATTAATCGCTGTGCTCTGTGGGCGCTTGATAGAGCACAAAGCAATAAGTTTATAAACCGCTCGCATAACAAATATTTTTGTTTAAGCAGTTGATACGTGGCTCACGCTAATACTTTTCATTGTACTACTATATTATACCCCTGTATTATACATCAGTTTTCTTCAGCAAAGAATACTACACATCGTTTGTCGTACTCCTAAGGGAAATAGCACCTACACTTGGTTCAGTTACGCGTACTGTATATTGTTTCTGAGCACGAATATAACTACAAAATGTCACTACGGAGGCACCGTCCCTACCGCATGGTACAGTTATGGCACAAAATTATTCAATGAAAAAAGTTAAAATAATGAAACACAAACGGTACTGATGAACCACTACGCCATACGTAGTAACAATCTGGGCTTGCTGCTGCACTCGCGTGCCTGACTTACATTACAGTATCATTGTGCACCTGATTTTGTCGGGTTGCTCCGACCCAAGCGAAAATGATTAACGAATACGGTCAAGTGCTTGAAACATTGCCATTACGAAAATCGATGTAACTATTGTTCGATTTTGAGGATATTCTGGGGAATTCTGCTCTTCTACACAACAGACGACTTTACTGCTAAGCTATCAATATCAAAAATAACTGTGCTTGCGTGGAAAATTTTCAGGTTTGAAATTTTTTGCAGTAATTACACTTTCACCAAGCAACTCCAGACAGTTTGTCATCCAGGCAGACGCGGTAACACGCTGAGCATAATTTATGATCTTGTGTGCGAAAAAACTGAGAAAAAAAGCACATCATATAATCCGATAGCATGTTTCGCACAACATAAAGTTTATGTGCTACGTATACATGTACTGCAAGATGAATTATAGTACATGAATAAATTATACATCATAAATACGTTAAACGGAATATAAAACAAAAAATGAAATGCACGTGCGCTGTCACCAGGACCAGACCAGTGCGCACAGCGGTAGGCAGAAGCAGAAATTAAAAAATTTGTGCACGCGCTAAAAACAGTGAAAATGGGCGGAGTCTAGTGGCAATCGTAGCATGGCGGTGTCTTATGACCGAAACTGCTCCGCGTTTCCGTGTATCAAAGGATCAAAAACTTTTTCATGCGATTGTAAGGACGAGACGAAGAAAGGAAGGTTAAAATGTGTCATCCAAGAAAAGAAACGGGCTCTCAGGCATTTGAGCACCATATGATCCTTGGGATTAATTAGTCAGCTGTTTGGTTGAGCAATAACGAACTGCAAGGTCTGAAGATAGCACGACAACACATAAGAAACGGTACTAAACGCACTATAGATGTCATGGTAACTGAGCGTGGGGTCATTACGTTTGACCGTGGATGACATATTGATTCAACGGCACTGTTCATTTCTTCATCTGGGATTTCGGCTCAGTTCACCATCGTCAACAACAGGCGTTAAAAGTGGAAAGACCGTGAAAAACATCGGGGAATAAAAATAGACGCAGCACTGGATTGCCCACAGTCAGGGTATTGCGGTGTACAGTATACTGTAGAAAGCCGTCCTCGGTCTTCATAACAAGCCTCATAATCAGCTGTAAAGCCCGATCAAATCTCGAAGGCGTAGTCGTGTTATTTTAAGGCTGCACTTGCATACGCGCTTTGGCTTGGCATTGGTTACATTGGGGTACACAGTGGATTTCTTCAATTTTATCTGCTTAACGCTTTTCTCGAATGGATGCAGCCCGAGAGTGCACCATGTGTACATTAAGTACATAGTTGTGGTACACATTGCAAGCCCACCAAATGCATGAGTGCCTGTTCAGCTGCATCCTGTCTGGGCTAGCTGACACATGTTTGCTATAAATACTCTTTAGCGCTTAACTAAAGCTGCATTGTACCTACGTGACCGGCATGCGTCTGTGTCGTAGACGGCACTAATGATAATGAAAACAAGCTTTGCCTTTCCCTGTTTGATCATGATGACTCTGATGCGCGAGCCGTTTTATCATCATAATTATCATAATAGTCATATCATCAGTCGGTCAGCTGGGACTAATTTGATTGTCGTCGATGCGACTGCCTGCGTTTCATGGCCGGGAACTACGGTATATGTAGATATGTCGAATCGAAACTGGCACAATCGTGACGACAGCAGCCCTGGTGAATGGCCGCGAAGCAGTTATAGGCAATCCATCGGCTCATGGCACTTTTGATACACACAGCGCGCATGCAGCCACGCCATTTTCTAAACAAAACGTACACTTTGGGCGACTGTCATACTTTGGTGACCGCTTTTTAATTTATTCAGTTTTCATTTGCTGCTTGATATAACACTTTTCTGCACTGTTGCAAAATTTGGGGATGTTTCAACTCACGACTGCAGAGGATAGAGGCATTCATTGATGGCAGTAATGTAGCGTGCAGCCTGTATGTGTTGAGTGCCATGAGCTGGCGGATTGCCTATACAAGGGTTGCTACGGCACACCTGGACAGGCGCGTTGACGACAACATAAATCCTGCTGCTTTTGCTTAAAATGCAGGCAGTTGCGTTTACAGCTTTAATATAAGCCGTCAGCTGCATGCATGTGATTCTCATGTGCTTGACATTCGATAGATACAAAAGCAGTGCAGTAAATTTCTAATTTCGTTGCCTCATACACTTCTAAGACGCAGGGAAACTCCGGTTTGAAGTCGAGGCAGGCAACAAGCTCAACACACAGTCAACAAGCCATGCAGCTAGCTCGTGTGCATTTCGAATGTTTCAGCCACACAAGCTGTGTGTGTCAGCTGCGTGGCTTGTTGACTACTGTATGTGTATTGAGCTTGTTGCCTGCCTCGCCTTCGAACGGGAGTTTCCCTGCGTCTGTAAGAATGCATGAGGCAACAAAATTAGAAGCTTACTATAATAAACCAACCAACATCTAGATCTCATCTCCTGTATCGTTGCTGCTGTACCACAAGGGTCAAATGAAAGATAAACTCCTAAGTCTGAGCGAACCCCAGACATGGGCCAGGTGTTTTTTCTGGACCTGTCTAGAACATCAGAATTCAATGGAGTGACTCAGCAAGCAGTTTAAACAAACAGTATCCATAGACGTGGGGATGACCAAAAACTGAGCATGAGATGTGTATGCAATGTGCACCCAGCCCAGTGTAGTACGAAAGCGCCAAAAACCGTGTCAAAGCGCAGAAAAAGAAACCACAGATGCGAACCACACTAAGTTGACAGTATCACGGAGACACATGCGCACGCTACAGTTTTGTCAGTATGCCCGTGTACCTTGCCTCTGACCGTCACACACACGCGCGCGCAGTACGTATACTATACGTATCATACTTATTATTACCCGTTCAACATAAAAATTTGAAAAATTACATAAATCTTCTGCGGAATGGAGTCGGAAGTTCGCGAAGGGGAGTGGCTGCGCCAAGGACACAGCGCTGGCTGGCTGGAACCCCCAAAGGGACAATTTTGACAAGCAAAAAATGTTGCAGTTGACAACGTTGCACGTGCTCGGCCACGAGGTGCACCAGGACATCATCCAACCCACCATGGGCGCACCCCAATGCTGACGAGGTGATTTGTGTCCGCAACTGAACGTAACACGTCCGGGTAACGCACAGTTTCGCACCAACAGTCACACACTTGGCATCATATACAGAACGTAACGGACACATTTTTGTGGCAATTTTCAAGGTTCAACTGCCACTGTCACTATACATAATAGAACATCACACACACATACAGTACAAGTATCGGTGTGCATAAATGTGAACAAAATATATGATACGAATGGTGGTAGTGGGAAAATCACATTTTGTTTTTTGTGTATTCCAGTCTTTTTATTTTGATGGTTCACACAACGCTAAAATATTGTGATAAATGTGCTGAATTCAAAATTCAACAATATTTGGGCCTGGGGGAGGCCGCAAGTAAAAAAAGCGCCGATAAGCCATCTGTCTCCTACATATGTGTGTGTTGTGCGGCCTTTCTATGAAAAAAACGGTTAGTCACAAGCTACAGTAACCGCGTCCCTGGCACAAAGAGTCTTTCAGTGCTTATACCTTGTCTTTTTAGTTTTTCAAGCAGATCGTTTTTTCGTGTGATATGCCACAGAATGTTCCACTTTGAATTTTCCAGCTGCACCCTCTGCTGCACAGCAATGTGGGTCTTCCACCGCATTCAGCACAAACTGATTATTGTACCATATTTCTATCAAGGAGACACGCGAATCCGACCGATACCGGGGATTGACGTCATTCATCACCAGACGCATAAGCCTTTGACTATATAAAAAACGACAAACAACTATGGGTATCATTGACAAAACGAAGATTTTTGTCTTGTGCATGTGCGCGCTTGTCGGCTTAGCTCTAATCGCGTACAGGTGCCTGCCCGGATAATGACAATCGCGTCACAGCTTGAGTTCAGCTGAACGTCTGCCCTTTCCAGCTGTGTCTGACGTCCTCGTCCCATCCCTAGTTACGGATAAATAATCCGCGCTAAATATAAAGTGGAAAAACAACTTTGATTACAACGTCACGGGCAGCACCTTACCTGCATGCTTCAGTCGACCTCTTTTTTAGTTGGCTGAGGCATTTTGGTACATTTGGGGCCTGCAGACCGTGCGTTTACCCTCTGACGTGGCTAATGGCGCAAACTAAAGGGTTAGACATCAGGGGCTTAAGCGCCAGTGAGCAAACTAATGTCACCAAGTGTTGTCCAACAGAAACAATTTGGCACTCAGCACGATCGTAGACTTTCGCTGAGATAGGACAGAATTTGACCTTCGGTCAACTTCCAGACAAGTAAAAACAGGTGCAGAGACGGCTAATGTTGCTACAGTAACCACAGATCTAAAATGCAACAAACAGATTTTGGAAAAGGTCAGGTCAGCAGTGGCGGCTGCAGCTTTCGGTCAAGGGGGCCAAACCCCAAAAGTCATTTTATTTGGTGCATGTTTAATTTGTAAAATCCTTTTGTATCCAGTGCTTGCTCATGAATCGGCGACTTCAAGCTAAATACTATACAAAATATGAACATACAGAGCGTAGCGCGCAAAACTTCTGCACCTTTGCGCAAAACACGAAGCGATTTTTGGACCTATATGAAGTGAATTAAAGTGAAAATCCTGCGATTTGGGGTCCTTTTTTTCTCCTTCTCTCCGAAGTGATGGCTCCGTCCCTCTGAATAAAGCGGGCCTGAACCCCTGTGATCCCCTGGATCCGGTACTGCATGTCTGGCGACCATTTAGAGACGATGGTACCGGGCTCGGTACTGTACAGGTACAGGTTCTGTATAATTATCTGGCGCCCTTTGATAATAATTAAGAAGCAGAGGTCAGCCGGCACCGCAGCAACTCAGAACAAGTGCGGTCGGACAACAACATAAAGGTTAATCTGCGTCGGATAGCTGCAAGATCGACCTTTTTTGAGTGCACATTGAAGGGCTAAGGTTTGAAACAAACAAGATGGATTCAAGAAACAGAGCAACAAATTTCCCAACAAATGCATTATTTAGGATATCCAAAATACGTAGGTAATGTACTGTAAATGCAACATTTAGGCCGATAAATTAGGAACTGGGTTGCTTAAATTCAAAGTTCGATTATCAAGATTTTGGCCAATTTCAAATCTCACATGGTATAGGAACGAGCGAGCCCGGATATTTGGGGATACGTCGAAAACTAATTTTATTAGGGATGTGACGTATATGTAGCGTGCAATGTACTGTATGTATGCGCGCTTGCACTTTACCGGTTAACGTATGTATGTGTACCTATATACATACTGTATCTAAACTTGCACCGGAATCCGTATACAGGCCGAGAACAGGGTATACGTACATAGTACGTATTTGCGCTAAATTTGCAAACTATCAATATATTTCAGGTTAATCAATCGTGTAAAATAGGATTTATACTACATCCCGCTGTGCTATTTTGAGCACGTATGGTAGTACTGTAAATTTGGCATGATACGCACGTATACATACTACTTATGTACTTTATTCAAGTCAGGACTTGTTACGATATGCATATGTAACAAGTAACCAAGATGTTTGTGCTGTGGTAATGTGTAACGTGGTTTATTTCAAACGTGGAATCATTTGTGTTTGGCATAACCGGTTCTCGCCGCGGTAATCATTGAACTCACGAGGAGATTAATTGGTAATGAACCCGAAATAACAGTGCATAGACCAGGCGCGCGTGACTTTTTATTGCAAATTCTTGCGGCATCATAGTGTAGTGCATGCATATTTTATTTATTTTTATCTTTCGGTCAAAAACCACAACCACAGAAAATGCGTATCTACTTTAGACGGTTGGGCGACACTTTTACTATCGAATCTGTCGTTAGGTTACGTCGTGTTACTCATGTCCACCGACGTGCGCTTGCGGCGCATTTTCGAAATCGAAAGTTCAAGACCGGTCCGATATTGTTAAATCAGTGATAACGTGAATATCACGTAATGTCTGGCATCGATACGCAATTCTATTGCATTGTTTGTTATTGTATAACGCGAAACGGTCATATAGTGCGGCCAAATATTATGACATTTCTTATCTAGAAAATGTATTGCCCACCGAAAACACCCACGTAATCGCGTACCCATCTGGGCAAAAGAAAGTGAATTTTGTCATTACTCTGGATGTGATTTGTGATGTAAAAAACAAGTAAACCATAACTAACAAATGCCGTTGCCATGCAATTTGGCTGCTCTTAATTTGGTCTAATGCGCACTGGGGGCAAGAACATCGTGATTGATGTTGTAAGAACATGGTTTTTGTGGCAAGTGTACCAGACTTCGGAGTCCCTGATAACGAAATAAGCAGAATTGTCGTTTTTTATACATCAGCAGAAATACATAGGGCGATATTTTCGAAACGGTGTAAAGGTCAGTTGGGTGTTAAGGTCGGTGGAAAGCTCGGTCGATAGCTCAGTGTGATAGACCTCGGTGTAAACTTGAAACATTTTACGTTAATAACAGGCAATGTTTCACGTTTACACCGAGCTGCGCCGACCGAGCTTTCGACCGAACTTTACACCGACCTTTACGCCCAACTGACGTTTACACCGTTTCGAAAATTCCACCCATAAAGCTAAGACAGCAGCATGGGTGTGGCCACGGTGAAAATTGTGTGCACTGTAATTTACATGACCAAACGAGCACCCAACAACCAGAACAAAAGCAAAAAACAAACAGCCTTTATCGTAAAATAATGATAAGGTCAGGTGAGTGAAACGTAGGCAGAGTTGTGTTACTGCGTTTGTGGAACGAACGGTTTTCAAAAGTACAGCATTGGTTGCCTTGTCCATTTTGTCAGCACACGCGATGTCTCGGATCATCACCGATATACTAGACGAAGTTTATTCACAAACGACGCCAGAGAAGACGCAGGCTTGTTTATGCGCTTGAAAAACATTTTTATTATGACAAAATAAAACAATAACACAAGATATGAGTTTTTGCAACTCCACCTTGACAGGCGTACTACAATCGTTGGGCTGATCACTACGACACGGACTTGAGTGACACCTTTTATGGCCCGAAACGATTGGTGGAATTTGTTGTTGAGCAACTGCCGGTGGACTGGCCTAAGTCAAGTAGAATTCTCGATATCGGTGCCGGAACGGGAAAGGTTGGTGATGTGTACATGACGAAAATAATGGCCACTTCATATTGAAACATCAGCCAAATGGACCAGCAAAGCAGCCGTTGTTCATTGTCCGTGCCAGTAAGCTATGTATCTTGTCGGTTCGGTTTCACTGATGAGACGCAGCCATCTCATGCACAACGCTCGGTATTGCTATAGCTCGTCTCCAGTAGTGCGAGTTCAGGACTGCTATATCAAAATAGAATTAAACAGGCGCGTATTAGGCCAAAGGAAGCGCATGCCTGAAGTCAAGCTTTTACCTCAACAACAGCCTGCTACCTATAGTAACGAGCTTCACCAGTGTCCAACGCTTCGGATTTTTTCAGGTAGCCGAACTGCTCCGTCCGCATGGTTTTTCCAATCTGGATGCATTGGACGCTTCACCAGCGATGTTGGCCAAAGCGCGTGCCAGGTCGTTGTATGAGAATTATTTGTGCGAAATTCTGACGGAATCAACGCAGAGTGATTGTATTCAGCCAAACAGCTATGACTTGGTGTTGGCTGTCGGTGTGTTCAATGCAGCACACATGAACCACTTGCATTTGCAACAGTTCGTTCGAGCTGCCAAGGTTCGTGTTGCTGCACTGTGAATCACTGCTAATGTTTCATAGATCGTACGCAAGTTTTTGGGTTACAAGCGGGGAAGATGAGGCTGTTGTCACTGCAACACATAGCGTTTCATCAATAACAGCATCATTGTTGGGAACACGGCACAGTGCAAGTACAGTTGAGCCCAACCGACGATGCTTGCGATTGCAACGTTTCACTGTTTCAGCCTGGTGGTCACGTGATGTTCGGTATATCCAACAACTCCCGAATAGCATCCCAATTTCACGCCAACGTAATGCCAGCGGTCGAGGGCCAAATGGATCTAATCAGCAAGCAATCAGTTGAATGTTACGGTGTGACACAGCCAGACGCCGACCCCCGTGGAGTGTTCTATCATTTTGTGAAGAAATAAGACCACAATTCAGTTGTTCAGACAAGAGTTCGATGCTTGCAACAAAGTCGACATCAAACTTGGTGATCGGATGTGACTTCCCTTGGTAGCGCGTGATTCTTCCATTAAACATGTTGAGAAATGTACTGCAGCCACAATTCCGTCCAGCTTATTAGTTGTTCATTTTAAATCTGGGAACATCTTTTACACTGGACGAAACTTGTGGTATCACTAAGTTTCTCAATATCCTTAATTTAAAAGAGTCACGTGACCAAGGCAGATCACATTTGATCCGATCAGTCGATCACCAAGTATGATAACGCTCAGTGTTTTTATGCTTGTGCACACTTCGTGGAAGATCTATCGAACAATCTGTGCTTGTTGCACTAGCTAAATTTCTCTATGTTACATGGTCACCAAACGCATCACAGAAAAGGGATCCCAAACAAACACAAGGTTATCATAAATAAAGGCAAACTACGCCAACATGAGCCCGATTTCGAAGGTAGTGTGTATTCAAAACGAATATAAAGAGAAAATCATCATGCTCCATTTTGTATTCTTCAACGTGTAACACTTCCCAAATCAGCAGCCACGTATGAATGTTTCACTATTCTGCCAGCTGCGAAATCGGGCTCGTGTTGACGTAGGTTGCCTTTACCAAGGTCAGAGAACAACATCCAACAACTACGCGGGATTTCACATAATAATCAACGGAAGTTCAATTCAAATACTTTCTTGGGCAACGGGTTCCGAGGGTGATGCAATACTTGTAGTAGTTGTGTCCGACTTGGTTAGCTGTCTGTTAATTGGCTGCAATATACATAAGGCTAGTGGAGCATTATTATGACAACACAATTGTACAATTGAAGCGGGAATACTGCGCTCACAAACCAGCACAAATATCTGCTGCGGAATGGTGCGCTGAGCCAGCGTGTTGAGCGTGTCCTGTGATTGAAAGGAAAAACGTTTCCGTGAAGCTTCGTGAATGCACACTGACATCGGCATCAAACTGCTTTGTTCATGTAAAACATTCTAAAAAGTACTGACGACTCTACATATGATTTCAAAGTTGCCATACTCGCCATAAAATGACGAAAAGCAGCAACGCCGGTTACCAAACGAAGCCAACCGACCTGCAGCTTGTCAATGTTGTCCGGCGATGCCGAGTCGATACCTTCGACCACAGCGAAATGGAATGTCGGCAATCGCACGAAGCCGGCCACCAACGGGAAGAACACGTACGACAACTGGCGGGTGTCACCCGGCAGAAGACGCAACTGGCACTGGAACGGGATGGCAGGAGTTTGATCGAACGTTTCATCAGCAAATAAACTACTTGACTGAGAACCAGAAAGAGGGAGAGCACTAAATTGTGGACAGCTCATGTCAGGTGCTTTGTGAAATGGTTGACGCTTATGGCTGACGCCAATCATAATTAGGAACCGCCAAAATGCCATATCACTCCCCAGTTTATTACGGTCCCAACAAAATTCATTACTCTTAACCTGCTGAAGCACCAAACGAAAAAATGACAAAAGCAAGACGGCAACAACCGACCTGTTTGCGGCCTGAGAACATGAACGAATCAGCAGCATTCAACGTGAGCGTCACTGCTCGTACATGTTGTCCAACATTAGATACACTGTAGACAATGGGCAACGGTTGACGCACACTGGCATAGGCGGGCAATGTGGTGATGGACACGAGTATGGGACATGTGCGCACGGCCACACTCGGCAGCACGTGACTGTAGTGCAGTTGGTAGGGCGCACTGTGTTGCGGATGCGATGGGGATGGCGCGTTGTGTCTGCGATTGGCACTGATTCGGCAAGGAACATGAAGATCCAGACAGACGAGATGTCCGAAAAATGTCAAAGGTCTAGAAACGTAATAGGCTCTGTATCAAACTCGGTGATCGGATCGCATCCAACTATTCCAACGTGGTCACGCACTTCGAAGTTTACTGCTCCCACTAGTTTTCACCAGCGTATGAGATATGGTCCTGGATTGTTACCGAACGTCACGAGACCGAGGCAGCCGGGCTCAGATCACCAATTTTGATATCGGCCACATTGTTCGAAATTAGGTCGTATCGAAAATAATTCACAGCCAAAAATGTAAACACCAATGAGCAACACCTGCTCCAACAGATATCAGCCTGTCCAAACGACGCGACATCATTTTGATCGACCGGGATCTTGACCAGCAGCACGAACGAATACGAATCACCAGATTGTAGCATCACATCGGGCGACAAATGCCCGCTGGTGGATGGGTCGAGCACAATGAATGGTGCCTGATGCAGCAAGGTGGGCTGGGTTGACAGGATCATCGATTGACCATGAACGTCGTGGCAGAACCCACCAATTTCCAGGTGATCGAATGCAACGAAATGTGTGCGAGCGCAGTGACATCCAGATGAAGCAGCAGTGGCTCGACGCTGATCACGTGATCCATCGGTTCACCCTGAACAATCAGGGTCAACAACGGTCTGCTATACTCATCTCTCACCAAATACAGATGGCAACCCACCACGACAGTAGTGGTTCTGACACGACATTCGAATGGTTCACTGACTTTCACCATCACCGTTTTGTCCAACACACATTCACAACGCACCGTGTGCTCGCTGTGGCCTTGCTACACACACACATCGATGTCGTAGCTAAGCTGAAGCAAGCAATTTGGGCTTACCACACGCTGGACAAATATAAAGCTTCAGTATGAATAAAAACGCGATAAATACACAAAGTCGGCCTGCGTTTGCTCGACAAAAATGAAACTCAGAATGAAACATCAGTAGCACGCACCTGTACATCGAGTGCGTAGTCACCAGACAGCGTGGAGCAACAGCGCACCGGTAAAGTGGCCTGGAAACTGCGAATAAAGTTACTTCAATGCATTTTAGATTGAATATAGGCTCTAAAGAGACGATAACAATGCCGATTAATGTCAGCAACGACCAACCGACTCAGCTGTGGGCAGGTCAGCACAATGTGTGTCCAACACATTCACGTATCGCCCCAGTGGTTTGCTGAATATCGTGAATGGCGAGGAGGATGACGTCATCACAGCTGGGTCACTCTCGCTCGGAGACTCACCATCGGAGACTCACGATCGTGTGCGAAGATGCAATCTGGAAATCACATTGGGAAACGAATTGTTAATGTTGTACTATCTGGGCCCGGTCCACAGAAGCCGAAATGCCAATGCCTGAACCTGTGCCCACACCCAAACCCACACCAAAAAGCGAAAAATTCTCGTCTGAATAAATGTTTTTCTCTTTTGGGTACTGGTCTGGGTAGTATGGGTAGGGGTTTAGGCATGGGCAACACGGCTCCAGGTCTTGTGAAAATGACCCGCAACACCTAATGGTTGTGTTGACTTGATACAACCGCCACATGCAGATGCCACATTCACCAAGAAGAACACGAACGATGTTTGGAAGACTGCGAATCGGAACAAAGTTCTTCCAAGTGGGCCGTCCCATTTCAATCCCATTCCGTACCTAATATTTGACATGGTAGTCTTCTCAGTGTTCTCCACCTTGACGAGCACAGTGCGCACGTCCATCTGCAATATCACGTCGGGCGCATCCACACACAACGTCGCTGTGCTCGTGCGACGCTCGCAACTGAAATGCATTTGTTGTTTCATTTAACTACGCAAAAGAAAAGCGAAAGCATACACCGATGCAGTGTAGTTCCTGGGGGGGGAGGGGGGGGTCCCCCCCCCTCGGGTACGCTATCTCCCCCTCGGGTGGTACACTATCCCCCTATCTCCCCCTCCGGGTACACTATCTCCCCCAATTTTTGCCTAAAATGGCCATTTTTAGGCCTAAAATGGGCATTTTTAGGCCTAAAATGTGTGATTTTCAGGTCAATGTTCTCAAAAGTCGCCAAAATACCCTTTTTATGAAGAATTTTTTCCAAAAAGGGGCAAAAATAGGTCAAATTTTCTCCCTCAAAAAGTGACTTTTTCCCGAATTTGGGTCTTCCCCCCCCCTTCCCCCCCCCTCGGGGGTACACTATCTCCCCCTCCGAAAAAAACGGGGGGTCCGCTATCTCCCCCTCCGGACCAGGAACTACACTGCACCGATGTCAAACTTGGTGATAGGATAAGATCGGACCGGTACTGTCTTGATCAGGAGACGGTTTTGAGTTTTTTAGACTTGCTGGAGCCACTGGTTTAGATCAGTGGTTGCCAGCCTCAAAATGAACGCCTTTTACGCTGTTAAATTTCAGTGGCTCTCGTAAATCGGTAAATATCCTAGTTTTAAAAAGTCGCGTAACCAAGGTAGGGTCCGTCCGATCACCAAGTTTGATATCGCTCATAGTCATAGGGACACCAGTGAAACATCAGCGCAGCTCAGGCAAGCCAAGATGTACTGCTTAAGACAACAACGATCCAGTCAGAGTACAATTAGAAACATTGCCCAATTTTGCGGAAATTGCTTGTGTCGCCGTCTCATCCCAACACCAACATGATAGCCCCGAAGTGCCAAACACCGTTTCCCACCCGTCACCTACTGAACATACGACTGGTTGCTGGTCGACCACAAGGACGCGTCCCGTGACCCAACGGTGGCCATCATGCAAGCACTGTACTCAGGTGGATGGGCATCGACGGGGCTCGAACCCGCGCCCTCCCAATGCAAACTGCCGCACACAACTGACTGCAGGGAACCGATGTCCAGCGATATGGACGATATCTGACAATAAAATGGCATTTTCTGTGTTTTCGGGGTTGCTATATTACAAATACAAAGGCCGGTCGCATATTTGGCGAGCGGTTTGATCACGTCGTGCAAACCGATAACATCGATGACCAAGTTTGAGCTGGCCAAAAGTTCTCCAGTGAAAAAGGGTACACACCGTGATGTCAGCATCCAGATCAGCAGGAGACAGCAAGACAGGGAATTCGAATTGGCGCGTCTCGCCTTGATTCAGGGTCAGTTCAGGGACATTCTCGATGGATTGCGGTGGATGGGTGGCCGCTGGCTCGAAACTCACCGTCAATTTGCGGAACGTTAATGGAATTGGACATAGTGAATGCACGGTGACTCTGCAAATACTTACATGTCAGTGTTGGATTTTGCACACAAAGGAAAACCAGCGAGAATTTATTTTCTAAACTTCCATTTCGCAATATTTGTTCATTTCTCGACAAGGAAGCAAGCATTTGCAGTTGCGAATTTGCAGGTTTGAAGAGTAACAGTCTGTTTGGTTTCCAATCCACCGTTAAACTCCAAATTTCTGCTTCACATAGTGACAGTGAATGGTCAGTGAAAGAAATTTGAATATGAAAGAACAATTGTGTCAGCCGCGCGGGCGGTGGCCCGTAGGCGTACTGCACAAGTCACTGAGCACGCTCAATGTTCGAGAACTGACACAGAGTAGGTATGTCTGGCCCATATCCAAGGAATCAACTGAGCGGTATTACCAACCTAGCAGTCAACGGTCTACCAATACTAATCGATCTCGTATCGGTGTGTTGTCCCCGGAACGCAGCTCTGGCGATGATGGCTGGATAGATGGGCTGCATCTGCACCATGAAGAAACATCGTTCGCTCAGCACACGTTGCCAATTGGCTAGCGTTTGGTCGCCAGAGTGCCCTGGCTCTGTCTGTGTGCCTCTCGTGTCCAGGATTAGGGCGTTCGGAATCTGACCGGACAGAAGCAGCTGCAAATAGCGACAAAGTAAGGAGTAGTATTTTTCCATCTGGAACTGCATTTGGAAGATGTTGGCGAGTACAAAGCTTGATCAACAAATGGGACCGGTCCAGTAGGCTAGTATTAAGTAGGATCGGACTGACAAGATTCATTGATCCGATCGTTCAAACCAGATCGGTACGATGGGATGCGATCGCCAAGTTTGATTCCGGGCGTTCGTTTTGCTACAGGACAGAAACACAAGGATAAAAATTATCAAACAGAATCTGAACAAAAATCACCCCTGACAGAAGCGAACGTACTTGTAAATTATTGGCAATCTGTTGTCTCAGTGCCACATTGTTTGTGTTGACGGGATTGAGCAATTGCAGCAACAGCGTCACATACTCATTGACATTGGCCAGTTGATGTGCACAGTGCAACGCATCGACACACAACACGTGCACGAGTGGCCACCAACGCTCAGCGCGGTACTCCCAGATGACGTGCATGTATAGCTGCAATGCGAGTGGAGTGAATTCACGAAGCCATGAGTGCAAATAGATGCTAATTGTTTTTGGTTGCCAAATTCGCCGTGGTGTATCGTTTCATCCTCAGAGCGAATGCATAATGGCCATGAAATTCCAAAAAGAAAGCTTGGCAAAATTGAACGTAAAATCTCTTTTGCAAACAGTTTTGGTGTTTCACGAATTTCTGAA
>JASAMV010009082.1:0-18657 GCA_030248065.1 Rhynchonema sp. JSB1_4
GGTGGAGGAATCCGATGGTGGTACTCTTTATTGTGGAAATTCCTCTATTGTGTATATGGTTACACATTTTGCCTTGTGAACGATACCTTAACTACTGAAACCTCACTCCTTATAGTGTCAAAACCTAGGTGTTGATAGGTGGTTAGGACAGAATCACAGAATGCACAGAGTCACGTCCAGCTCTGTGCTGATGGGTGTTACTTCGGCGTAGCTTCGGCATTACTACGGCGTAGCTTCGGCGTCACTTCGGCGTAGCTTCGGCGTCACTTCGGCGTAGCTTCGGCGTCACTTCGGCGTCACTTCGGCGTAGCTTCGACGTAGCTTCGGCGTCACTTCGGCGTCACTTCGGCGTAGCTTCGGCGTAGCTTCGGCGTCACTTCGGCGTCACTTCGGCGTAGCTTCGGCGTCACTTCGGCGTCACTTCGGCGTAGCTTCGGCGTAGCTTCGGCGTCACTTCGGCGTCACTTCGGCGTAGCTTCGGCGTCACTTCGGCGTCACTTCGGCGTAGCTTCGGCGTCACTTCGGCGTAGCTTCGGCGTCACTTCGGCGTAGCTTCGGCGTAGCTTCGGCGTCACTTCGGCGTAGCTTCGGCGTCACTTCGGCGTCACTTCGGCGTAGCTTCGGCGTAGCTTCGGCGTCACTTCGGCGTAGCTTCGGCGTCACTTCGGCGTAGCTTCGGCGTCACTTCGGCGTAGCTTCGGCGTAGCTTCGGCGTCACTTCGGCGTAGCTTCGGCGTCACTTCGGCGTAGCTTCGGCGTAGCTTCGGCGTAGCTTCGGCGTCACTTCGGCGTAGCTTCGGCGTCACTTCGGCGTCACTTCGGCCTAGCTTCGGCGTAGCTTCGGCGTAGCTTCGGCGTCACTTCGGCGTAGCTTCGGCGTCACTTCGGCGTCACTTCGGCGTAGCTTCGGCGTAGCTTCGGCGTCACTTCGGCGTAGCTTCGGCGTCACTTCGGCGTAGCTTCGGCGTAGCTTCGGCGTCGCTTCGGCGTCACTTCGGCGTCACTTCGGCGTAGCTTCGGCGTAGCTTCGGCGTAGCTTCGGCGTCACTTCGGCGTAGCTTCGGCGTCACTTCGGCGTCACTTCGGCGTAGCTTCGGCGTCACTTCGGCGTAGCTTCGGCGTCACTTCGGCGTCACTTCGGCGTAGCTTCGGCGTAGCTTCGGCGTCACTTCGGCGTCACTTCGGCGTAGCTTCGGCGTCACTTCGGCGTCACTTCGGCGTAGCTTCGGCGTAGCTTCGGCGTCACTTCGGCGTAGCTTCGGCGTCACTTCGGCGTAGCTTCGGCGTAGCTTCGGCGTCACTTCGGCGTAGCTTCGGCGTAGCTTCGGCGTCACTTCGGCGTAGCTTCGGCGTCACTTCGGCGTAGCTTCGGCGTAGCTTCCGCGTCACTTCGGCGTAGCTTCGGCGTCACTTCGGCGTCACTTCGGCGTAGCTTCGGCGTAGCTTCGGCGTAGCTTCGGCGTCACTTCGGCGTAGCTTCGGCGTCACTTCGGCGTAGCTTCGGCGTCACTTCGGCGTCACTTCGGCGTAGCTTCGGCGTAGCTTCGGCGTCACTTCGGCGTAGCTTCGGCGTCACTTCGGCGTAGCTTCGGCGTCACTTCGGCGTAGCTTCGGCGTCACTTCGGCGTAGCTTCGGCGTAGCTTCGGCGTAGCTTCGGCGTCACTTCGGCGTAGCTTCGGCGTCACTTCGGCGTCACTTCGGCG
Organism: Rhynchonema sp. JSB1_4; assembly: GCA_030248065.1. Taxonomy (NCBI): domain Eukaryota; kingdom Metazoa; phylum Nematoda; class Chromadorea; order Monhysterida; family Xyalidae; genus Rhynchonema; species Rhynchonema sp. JSB1_4. The sequence goes on from JASAMV010009082.1 coordinate 1,705, forward strand.
TAGCTTCGGCGTAGCTTCGGCGTCACTTCGGCGTAGCTTCGGCGTCACTTCGGCGTAGCTTCGGCGTCACTTCGGCGTAGCTTCGGCGTCACTTCGGCGTAGCTTCGGCGTCACTTCGGCGTAGCTTCGGCGTCACTTCGGCGTCACTTCGGCGTAGCTTCGGCGTAGCTTCGGCGTCACTTCGGCGTAGCTTCGGCGTCACTTCGGCGTAGCTTCGGCGTCACTTCGGCGTAGCTTCGGCGTCACTTCGGCGTCACTTCGGCGTCACTTCGGCGTAGCTTCGGCGTCACTTCGGCGTAGCTTCGGCGTCACTTCGGCGTCACTTCGGCGTAGCTTCGGCGTCACTTCGGCGTAGCTTCGGCGTCACTTCGGCGTGGCTTCGGCATTACTTTTTTAAAGTACCGGATTGAACCCAAATTTTTTGTCCGCCCAGAAATTCAAGATGGCTGCTCTCATGGGGAGCGGAAGTTTCCATCATTCCTCCCATCAAGTCGATAACTGGCAGCAGCTGATTACCTATTTTGCATAAGGGGGAATTGTAGACCCCAACAAAAACAATGCGACGTGCGACGCGAAGCTATGTCATAAAGTGTACTCTCTCAAAAGGCCACTTTCCAATGCTTGCCGCGCGCGGCAAGCGTTGCGCCTGTTAGAATAGGGTGACTGCTGAATCGAATGATTCTGCGCAAGGGAAGGCGGGTGGGCAATTGAGCAAAGTTCGTTTGAGCGACCACCTTGAGCAAGTGAAAAAGAGCAGGGGCCAAAGAGCAGAACCTAAAAACGAATAGGCCTAAGCCTAAGCTCAAGCACAAAACTAAGCCTAAGTGCAAGCCTAAGCCTAACTCTGATACCAAAATCAGTCTATGTCTTAGCCACTGGGACAAAATAAGACCTCTGCTCTTTTGGCTCTGCCCCCTTTTTTCTTGCTCAAAGTGGTTTTGCCCAAACGTGCTTTGCTCAATTGCCCGGCCACCCAAGGGAAACGCCGAGCGCGTTACTTTTCAGTTTTGTCATACATCTGAAGGCGGAAAATTAATGTGCGCATTGTTTGTAGGTGCTACAACAACTTTTCCCCTATTCTCGGGAAGACGCGATACTTTTGTTTGGTAAATATTGGTGCTTGCTACAAATGGTTCGTATTCCGGGGAGCCGCGCCGGTAATGTAGGAAGTTGCTGTGATTTTAGTCACACTATCACCCAACCGGAAACAATAGGCTATGACCATACACCAGGTCATGTGATATCAACAGAGCGGGGTGACACAGCTGGACTGGTTTATTTTGTGTATTTTCACTTTCCTTCAGTTTCCCTATGACACCGAATATACATAACCTGTAACAACAAATGAAAGTCATCAGTGAGAGATCGGGGATTGAGCACGAATTCCGACGGTGGTGACACGGATGGCTCAACCATCTTCGGCACATGGCAACCCTGTGGATGTTCATGAAGCAAGACCATCTAGAAAGAATTTAGCTGCATGAAGCATGTCACTCCATCAGCGGCGGGCCTTCAACTTCGATCACATTCTGATGACCGTGCGCTCCCGGTGGCCATCCATGTTCACATGCCAGACCCCAACCAAATGAATCCATGTCCCTCAAATTAGTTTTCAACAGTTGCACCAGGGATGGCACGAGTCAAAGCCTGTTCGTCCCGAAGCCTAGTCTCGTGGAGGTCCAAGCGAAACCCGACACCGGGCCTCCGATGACTGAGCATAAACCTTGACAAAACTCCAACGCCGACCAATGTCCATCATCAAGAGCACGACGTGTCTTATGCAATTATGCATTTCACGCACCATCCGTTGGTCCATGCAATGCAGTGGTTCTTTCTTTCTTTTTACTTCTTACTTCCATCAATCCACAAAATCCCGCTGCTAGCTGTCATAGATCCCACAAACAGATTTGTTTGATCAAATTTTACGCAGTACAAAAGCACATTAGGAATAAGATACCGACAGATGCACAGCAAATCATCGAGAATCAACTGAAGGTCCAAGCTGGTGCACAATTTTCAGATATCCAAGCGATGAGTATTACACAATCACAAAAATGTTTAGACCGGAGCGAAGCACGCTACGCAATGACGTTATCACACATTAATAGTTCGATATCAAGTATAAAACCCGCTTCGCTCGCTTATTTACAACTAGAATGACACTGTTTGTAACCATCGCCTAACCGAGTGTCGACATTGGGGTATTCAGCGACGTAAAAGAGTTTCAAGCCGAAATCAGTAAAATATCTCGCTAATATGCCTCCACTGTGATTTTAGCCTCATCAAAATGAGAATAATCCGTCAGGTCATACCGATCCCCATGATACAAATGGGATTGCAATCGAAGAATGAAGCAAAAAAAATATTTGAAAATCGCATAAAATTCCTACGTTTGCGCATGATCAGATCAGATTTGTATGTAACCCGTTTGCTCAGAATAACAGCCGCAATAAATAACGAGTGACCACCGGTTAAAAAATTGGAATAAAAAAGCACAAGAAAACTATGCGCACCAGTGAAGCAATAGTTGAAATGGAAAATCTTGATCTAGATCAAGAACCAACACAGTGTAATAATCAAAAGACAGTCGAATATCAATCCAAAAAACCAGTACACATTCATTGCATAAAAGACAAGCTCGATATTTCAAAACAGATGACAACCAAACCAATAAACACAGCTCACAATTCAGATCAAATAAATACATCCTATTTCAATCTCCAAAATTCCGTTTCTTTGAAATTCCACGAACACCCAACAATAAAATCAACAGCTAAAATGCTGATTACTACCTCCTACACTTATCTTTCGAAACAATAACATCATTATCCACAGAAAATATTCACAATATCAAACTTTGTTTTTGGTGTGTATTACAATCGGAATGCATATAATCAGCGATGCAGTACAGTTCCAAATGGAGCAACCCCCAACATCAATTCAATAATACATAGCAATAGTTATCTACAACGCAGCACAAACATCCGATCAATTTCAGTCGATCAATATTCCATCAAATCAACACATCAATCAGTGATTATCAATCGATTCGTGTTCGTCGCGCGAACCGTTCGGCAGCATATGACCGGCGGTGGTGTCCGGAGAGGAAAATGACGACGAACTGCAATGGACGCACGAAAATGATAAGAACAGTCCCGAACGAAGCTGTCTTTCATGGCAGAGCATTGTGCCAGAACGGAGTGACTACAGTGGACAGTAAACCAACGTTACCAGTAATTATAACCAAGATACTCCAACCCCTGGCCAAATCTAGACCAGAGCGCAGTCTCATCGCAAACGCGATGCCCAACCAACCACCAACCAACCAACCGTGTGTTCTGTCCATGACACCAACTGTTTGCGCGTGCAGCCAGTGCAATGGTCGGATCACTGGGCGTCATGATCGACATCAAGTCATGCGTTGCGTTCAGTTGATTGTAGGCGTGAGCGAACGCGCGACGTAATCGTTCGAACACGATCGGGTCGTACACGCTGTGCGCCGTGTTCAGTCGTGTGAATGGCTCTGCGAAATTAGTGGGCGAATGTTTGAATGTTTGCGCAAAGAGAGCTGACCCGACGAATCATTTGGGCGGAATTCTTGAGCGAATGATGTGTGTGTGTTAAGTGGCTACACACGGCACATAAAGCGTCAATGCATCAGGCAAGTCTCACGGCAACTTTATACGCGGGAAGATGAGTAATGTGTTCAGTTTACCAGCTTTTCACAAACAAGCGTCGCAGCACGCGTGCTACGTTTGAACCTCGAGACTGTTGTTGCCTGATCATTGCGTTGTCGGGACCGTATTGATGTTCGTCACCGATGGGCATGATAAGTAGGCACTCGCCACATTACCTTCAATTATAATTCGTCCATGCGAGAACAGTATCGAATGCTGTGCATTGTGCCTTGACAACGTCCCGCCGGCTCGGATTGAAATGGCGCTGTCTTCGTATCTAAGCAAAAAGCACATCTTGCAATAAACGTTTTCATCAGAAAAAGTCGAAAACGCAAACAACTTGAATTCATATGCGAAATAGTGGAAGAATCCGAGCAACAATGTGCCCATACATTCGCGATAGGTCGGCGAGAACAACTCTTTCACACGCTCGTCTGCATAATTCGGTGCCTGCAAGCAGCTTTTTCCGATGAGTGCTGCTAGGTTTTTTTAGATACTTTTTAGGTGCAATTTGCACATAAAATTTCAGAATTGCACCTAAAAATTGGAGGTTAGGTGCAACTTGCACCTAGATTTTTCACATTTTGTTCATAAAACAAAATTCTAGGTGCAACTTGCACGTAAAATTTGACATATTAGGTGCAAGTTGCACCCAGTGAATTTTGAAAAAAAACTATGATTGGCATCACTTTTTGTTGTAAGCGATAAGATCAGTCCACAAGAACAAACAATCCGGAGGTTAGCGAAGCCACAGCCATTTCACGCACACATTCACGTCCACATTGAACGCATGCAGTTCAAATGAAGCACTGAGCTTAATGAATAACAGATAATCAGCCAACGTGTAATTGCAGTCCGATTTGGAGCACTCGCACGTCAAGGTCAGGATTGAACATTTGTGGGAAGACTTGTTGCAGATTTGGCACCACCGGCGGGTCAGCGACCACTGAGCGATGAAAAACAATCAATGCAAACAATGCGATCAAAATAATGAACAATATTTGGCCACAAAACCTTGTAAATAGTGAACGACCATGAGCACAAGCGAATAAGACGATAGCGATGAACGCAGCGGGTCGTTTATTGATTGTTGTTTCGCCCATTCTTTCACGGTCAACACCAGTGGGCGTACGCGACGATCAACTGGAAAGCGACAACACACAGATTGGCTTCCGCTAATGAGTTTCAATGTCACCTTCTTCCCTGTTTCTGGAGCACCTGCCATTCAAAATGAAGAAATGTTTCGTGAAGTACTAATAAGCATTGCTGCACAGCTCAAGCTCATTCGCAAATAAAGCAAACAGAATACCCCCAAACGCACAAAATGCATAGTAGTGCAACAAATGGGTGTTTCGAATGGCGACCGCATTGTTGGCGTTCAGATCGACCTGAATGCCATCGAGACTGAATCGAAGAATCGGTACTTTGGCTGGGATCAAGTTGAGCTCGTGGAATTCTGCAAGAGGTCTTTGAAAATATGGCGATTGCAAAACAAACAATCAATTAAAAAAATACGTGAAAAATAAAAAGGGCAGTCATACAAACGAACTCATATCGGATTTAGCGAGTGCGGTCTCGATCTTCTTCAATATCTGCAGCGCGGTGGTGCGTTGATCGACTTCCTCCTCCGACATCAACAGACACAAGTCCATGTCGCTCGTGTTCGCGCCGAAACCGTTGTACGACGAACCGACGATGTACAGGCCGCAGGCTGTGATGAATAATAAAAGCTTATTAGTCCTTGTCAGTGTAGTTCCTGGGAGGCTTTGTAGAAAATCATGACAAATAATGTAAATGAAATGACAGGACAACTTCTGTCGCAAACATACTGCCAGAACAGCTAGACGCGCTCAAACACGGAATACTAGTTTAAGACAGGTGCAACTAGTTTTGCACTCAACTGATTCACACCAAGCCTGGACATCGCATCACCACAGCACTATTTGGATCAAACTTTTCAGTTTCTATCTTCAGACCGTTTTCACCTGCGGTTTAATTGACTAGTACTGAATAGTAAACAATCTCCAACTTACACGGATAGATCTTGAGCACGATCTTGTGTATGCTATCACGCAGTCGATGTTTGCGCTCCTGCATCGCCGGCGTTTGTTCGTTTCGCTTGAAGAATTCTTGAATTTGCCGAGATACCTGTCATGCGCGAGGAAAGTTTCGATGATATCACACAAATAGGTCACGGAAATTATTCAATTTGAGGTCTGTACCTTTCCAAAGCACGACAAAAAAGGAATCATAATACCAGACCTCAACGGGAGCCCAAAATAATATAGCAGTACTTTTGAACGACGAGAAAAAAAGGGGGCTAAGTAATTTTCCAGAGCGTGAAATCTTCGTATTCATATTCATGGTTTGTAAAATGGTCTTATTCACCTTGAATAGAACCGCTACTTCGTGCTGAACATATGGTCATGGAATACGAGGTAAATTCTACAATATTCAGTATAACGAACAAAACGGCGTGTCCGGATCAATTCACTGTATGAAGGGTATACTGTATATACATTAGGTTTAGGTTGTATATATTTTCATTATACTTGTTGAAATCTATATAATGATGCCAATTCCGCGCCCACCCTGTGTATATGATCATCAGCGACGGCATTGCAGCCGGCAGCACATGCGGACGATGACATCGATGAATTCACAGAATGGTTGAGCATCGCGTAATGGTGACTGGCCTAGTGATGTTTCACAAAGTTAGGATTTGGGTGACAAAAATGGTACAAAAACTGATAACAAATAAAATTGACACCCAACCAAACCTGCGCATCAGTGAGTGATGGTGCCATCAGTTCGAGATTGCCCATGGAGGCACAGTGCGAGAAGCCAGCATAGGGCGGCTGTACGTGCGCACTGGCTGCGGCCGCGATCGCTATGCGATTCGTATTGCCTGCGGATTGGTCACCTGATTTGACCGCAATGATAATGTTAAAATTTTAGAGAAATGTGGTTTTCGTTGTCCCTCTTGACCGCAGATAAGCGGTGCATCAGGTGATCGTCAGTGCAATGCAGCAGGTCGGCACAGGACCCCAGAAACGGAAACTCCAAATGTGTTCCCCTCATTTAACCAGTGATTATTATAAACAAGTGTTTATTATAAATTTACAAGTTTGTTGACGTATGACATGGTCCACGATAAACCCATTACATAACTAACAACATGCGCAACTAACCCCTGCCCCCAACATGTTGTTGTTGTCTATCACCATTGTTGTTGGCATACATCGGTGGTGGCGGCAGTACAGCACCATTAGCAGCAGTAGTTGATGTACTGCATCGATAATGTCGTGGTGAGACGAGCGACATGGCCGATCGGGGGTTGTATTCGGATGGAGGGCCGGGCGGAGGTGGGGGTCCCCCCGCTGCTGCGATGGGCGGCGGTGGGAAACTGGGCACCGCCGTCAGATGCACGTTGCTGCGCGACATCAATGCGCCCGACACTGCAACCATGACAGGGTAAACTTCGATCACATTAAATTCAAGCTACGAAACGAAAGTTGTTCGCCTGAGAACGGTTTGTTGATAGACAGATAAACAAGGAAGGAAATCTGCCCATCTTCAAAAAATGTGGTGGTATGGTATCGCATGGTAAATTTCCAAACTCGCTGCCGCACAGTAAAGTGCGCCCTATAGTTAATGTCACGTTCTAAACCCGAAAATCAACTTTTGAAACAATCGAGCAACAGACGCACGTGCAGCTTGCCAGCCAGCCAGGCAGCTGCGCGCAATGTTTCAGAACTGCGCGTGCTTAGCGTTCGGGTTTAGAACATGACATTAACAATGGGGCGTACTTTACTGTGCGGAATTTTACAAATTTCCAAATTTGGAAATTTACCATAACAATGGCCAGCAGCTCCACTGCGGCGGCTAGTTCCGTTGAAACAAAAAAAACGAAGTAAACTTGAAGAAACGAAGAAAACGTTGAATAGCCCTGATTATCTACTCGGGCATAGGGAACGGGCAATGTCGGCACGCAAAAAAGTGTGGGTAGTGCCGAATGTCGAGTGTAGGCACCCAAAAATGTAAGTGTCGGGTACCCGATCCGTCGTCGAGCACCAGTGTAGTTCCTGGTCCGGAGGGGGAGATAGCGGACACCCCGTTTTTTCGGAGGGGGAGATAGTGTACCCCCGAGGGGGGGAAGGGGGGGGGAAGACCCAAATTCGGGAAAAAGTCACTTTTTGAGGTTGAAAATTTGACCTATTTTTGCCCCTTTTTCGAAAAAATTCTTCATAAAAAGGGTATTTTGGCGACTTTTGAGAAGATTGACCTGAAAATCGCACATTTTAGGCCTAAAAATGCCCATTTTAGGCCTAAAAATGGCCATTTTAGGCAAAAATTGGGGGAGATAGTGTACCCGGAGGGGGAGATAGGGGGATAGTGTACCACCCGAGGGAGATAGCGTACCCGAGGGGGGGGACCCCCCCTCCCCCCCCCAGGAACTACACTGTCGAGCACCGATACAAAACTGACCAAATTGATCAAAATTGCAAAAAGTCCGTCTAACTTACGCGCAGCGGCCACCACCGACGTCCAAATGTGCGACTCCGAGCTCATACTCTCCGCCACATCCATCGTGTTCGGATGTTGTGGTTGTTGTTGTGATGTTTCAGTGTCGCAGTTATTCGACGATGGCAAATAGAACGACACACTCGTTGCTGTATTACTGGGTGCGCACGCGTTGTTCATGTGATTGTTGTGGCTGATGTTTTGCTGTTGGTCAATATTGGGCACCGATGCAGACACCATCGCGTTCGTTGGTGACGGTTTGCCGCATTTGGACGCGGGTGACGCTGTGAAACAAGCAAACTTTATCGAAATGAAGGACACGATACGTTTCGTTATTCACAAAGGCCATAAATGCAGCTTATTCAGTCTGCATGCATTTGAATGTCCACGGCGTAGGGTCTAGTGATAATGCATCCTTGATTAGATTTTATTCTCAATAAATACTCATATTCTTTCCGTAGCAATGGATTTAACACGACCAACAGCTGATCAACGGTATGCGAAGTGCATATCGACGGCTATGATCCCAAATGACAACAACGCGCAAAACTAAAAATACACGCCACACAGACCAGTTTTTGCCGGCCATTTCACACTGGAGCCATTGCCGTGTGCCGTTTGCGTGGTCGATGAGAGTGGAGGGAAGTCGGTGCTGCTGTCAAGTCCAATGGCCGAGCTGGATCGTTCCGGTGGTGCCACAGCAGTAGCAGCCGCTGCAGTGAATTTGGTCATATTTGCCGTGTTGGTGGTCCTGGCCTCGGTGGTCACCGTCGAATCCGTCGTTGTTGACTGCGTTGTGCCGGCTGAAGAACAGAAAATTCGGGTTTTTACTTTTCCAGTTGTGAATGTGATACTACATCAATGTACCGAAATCAAAATTGGTGATCGCATTAGGATCTGCCTCAATTACGTGTCTTTTTTAGGTATCATTGAAATCATGGATTTACTAACTATGCCACAACCTTTGAAAGGCAGAAACACGCGTTGTCTTGAAACCAGTTTCGCACCAGTCGACGTTTGTGGCACTAGTATAGGCCCAGCTAAATTCCGTTCTCTCAAGCAGCCCGAAACAAATTCTCGCGCGCAGATCGGCCGGCGCGCGGGTGAGAACCAATTAGCGAGGGGGAATACCACGGTTGACACAAACGACAGGTTCACCTCCAATTTGCACGTACCCGGCCAATGCAGATTGCCTTCACGATTGTTGTGGTGTGCAACCTGCGAATGCGTTTCCATGTACAGCTGCGCCAACATACGTGACAGGCCTTTGTAGAGATCCTCGGCCGTAGTGACGCCACCAACGACCGGTGGTTTGCTATAAACACAATATAGAATATTATCAGCGAAAGTAACGTGCTTCTTTCCCCACAATGCGAACCTTGCACCAAAATGGTCAAAGCCCAAGTTTGATGTTTGTGGTCGTCTCCTGGGTTCGACACCCAGCGCAACATTGGGCGGTAATGGTAGTCGAACTTGGTGCACTCTAAAACAATAAGGAAAAAGCTACAGAGGGAAATAAAACACATTGAGTGGTATGAAACCTGGTGATCGGATCGCATTTGCCTCTATTGCCTTTGACCCGATCACCAAGCTTGATATGAACCATTGTGAAGAAACCAACTGAGGCATCAGCCGAGTGTGCGGTATCATCGATATTGCATTGTCCTTGGGTGAATTGACGGAGAACGCTAACTTGATGCCTGAAATTGTTTTCATTCCGTGCATCCCAAAATAATTAGGTGGAAATCATGGGGAAGAAGAATCCATTCCACGCCAACAAACCATTTCCAGATTCCTCAAACGCAGTCAAACAGTCCGCGTTGTCCTCATTTTCAGTTTTGTTCTCCGTTGTCATAGTTGTACTAGCCGCTTTTGGTTGGCTTTCCAGATCTTTGTATTTCGTGGTCGGATCACTTTTCGATGCACGCGGTATTTGGACTTCAGTTGTTTCCGTCTCTTCATTCGAAGCTTTCAGATCGGCCATCTGAGGGCAGGATCGAGTCGCTCGCGCCGCAACCATGGTTTCTGAAACGAGCCCGGTGTTGAATGCAAGCGTGATCATAACTGTTTTACTCTGTTGATAAACAATCGACTTTAATTTGGAGAAAACAACAGATCGAATTGCCATTTGGCGGTAAAAGAATTCAGAAGTTTACCTAGATTACGCTCTGGAACACAACACGGCAACTGGGGCCCGGACCAACTGGGCTTCAGGCAAACACATGCTTGGCAGGACTAGGATTTGACTTGACGTCAGATTTATGCTTGGGATCATAGCGTTATGGTTAGTTTCGTGACGTCCGCTGTGACAGGATATGTCCACACATCTGGTGGCTACGCTGTTGCACAGAACCCCGACGAGGCCTGGCACCTCGCCCATCTGTGAAAACAGGCCGAAACGGGCAAAAGTCACTGCTGTTACCAACCACCATTGTCGACGGACTGCACCGCAGCAACAACCGCCGAGTCGGACAGTTCGGTGAGCAGCTGTGCACCAGTGAGCACATTGCCTTGCACACCGGCGCGCACTGTGTACGACTCGAGCTCCGATATCGGACCGGTGATCGTGTTGGTATCGATTGATTGGTCGGTCTTCATTGCTGATTGTGTGAATGGCTTGAGTGCGGTGGATGGCGATGGATGAGCGCTACTGAAATCGGTTGGAATTGTTTACAATGCTTTTCGTTTCCTTAAAAGTTTTCTCATCGATTAGACGCACAAAACAGACCTGTCTCGATCATTCGAAGTATCGACGATTCTTTGTTCTTGTGCCATGGCCAGATTCTGCATAAACGAATCATCAACTTTACGGAACTGGCAAACGAAATGAATGATCTGGACTCGGTTTCATCCACAACACAACGCATTATATTCGCAGTGCAGAGTGGCGAATGACAGGTTGCCGACAGCTTGGGAACTAAGCTACTGCTCTCACAATATATTATAAAAACCAATAACTTATAAAACCTGCATAGAAGTTCATCGTTCAATATTACGGACCTGTACATGTTCCATGAACCAATTGAGTTGCGTCCAACTGAGTTGATGATATTGCATGTTTGAATCATTTGTAGCCGTTGGCGGCGGCGGAGCTGGTTGGTCCATGAACATCGGCATGCAGTGCTGATTTGCTGGCGTCGGGCCACAGTTGGCGCCCATCAATGTCCACAAACCTGGACCGTTGGGAGGAGGACCTGGAGCAATATGTCGTTACTGAGAGTTAAATACACAAAACTTCCCAGTTTCCTGATAAAACTGACCACTCTGATTCGAATTCATACCCGTATTGAATGAGCTGCCCGGGTTATGATATCGATGCGCATATCTGTGAAACCCACCACCTGCAATCACAATTGTGAAATTGTTTGGAAGATTGCCAAAAACATCCATGTCTGGCATACCATATCGTCCACCACCACCACCAGTTCTGTTCTGGTCCATTCTCCGAGAGCCGTGGTAGTTGTACGAAGAATTGGGCTTCCAGCGCGGGGAGCTAATACCAAGAAGCAAACAAAATAAAAGAAAATACGAAAAATAGCCAATTCGACAAGAAATAAAAAAAGACTTCCGAAAACCAACTTTGGTGGATGCTGTTGTCGATTCCTGTGTTGCTGATCACCACCCATTGTCGTCGTGGGACTGCTTCGATCACTGACACTGCCCGTCGTTGCGCTGCGATTGTGATGATGATGATGGAAATTGGGTGATGTTTCAGACCTGTTGTGTCGATTCGAGCCGTTGTTGTTGTAATGTCGATATGGGGGATGGCCGCCACCGGATGGATATTGATAGTTGTTGCTGTTGTTGTGACGGGACCAAACCTGGAAATCACGGAATGGTTCGAAAGAATTTACAACGAGACGGTATGTACGTTTCTGATCGCCACACGGAGTTGCGGTTGGCAGCAAAATAATCCGATTTTATAGTCCATTGTTTCTGTGATTGCAATTAGTTCATAAAATTGTTCATAATTCCCAGGGGAGCAACATATTTTACTTTTTACTCTGGTCGAAATAACAGAAACAACGAAACGAAGCGATGTGACGCAACCCTAGCACGTGCTCCTTGCGAAGCTGTGCCTCGACCAAAGTTTATCAACTGCATCCGATACAGCGCACCTGTCTGCTCCTCGCTCCATAAGGCCCCCTCTGATAGCTACCACCAGCTGCCGTAGTACTGCCATCAAACGTTGACGCCTGTTGCACATAATGGCTGTTGTTGCTGTTGTTTCGTGTTGTTCTGTGTTGTTGTCGCAGATACTGATGTTCGTGTGGTGACACATTGCTGTTGTAGTAATGTCGCACAATCGGGGGCGGTGGCGGAGGGGGTGTTTCGGCTCCGAGACTGCGCATGAACAACTCGCCGCCACTGCTGCTGGATGGCTCGGATAATTGGGGCACTTGACTTGCTTGGTCTGGTGTGCTCTGTGGTGTCTGCTGCGAACCGACTGTCGATGTCGTGCTGACCGATGGTAAATCTGCGATGAAAAATGGTTGTTTTATGATTCGATGACAAACCTACACACAGTTTTGTTTGGGGCATGTGTGTTGCGACAGCGCCGAAACAATAACACTGGTTACCAGCGCATTGATCACCAAGTGTGACTTTTACGCTGGTTAAATTTAGCGCTCCAACCCTATAACAGAACCCTATCAACACAAACATTTGCTTTTATTGTCTACGCGTTCCAAATGGACAGGAACACGTAGTCAGCAGTAACCAGTGTAGCTCCTGGGGGCAGGGTTTATTTTTTCAAAATGGGCTAGTAGCAAGAAGTTAGTAAAATCAAAAATTTTGTGGCTTTTTTGCCGCTGAGAAGCCAATTTACTAGCTTTGTTGGCCAACATACAAAATTTAGTAGCTTTTAGGCTACTAAATTTGAAAATTTAGGGAGGGGGTCCCCCTCGGGTACGCTATCTCCCCCTCAGGTGGTACACTATCCCCCTATCCCCCCTCCGGGTACACTATCTCCCCCAATTTTTGCCTAAAATGGCCATTTTTAAGCCTAAAATGTGTGATTTTCAAGTCAATGTTCTCAAAAGTCGCCAAAATACCCTTTTTATGAAGAATTTTTTCCAAAAAGGGGCAAAACCTAGGTGAAATTTTCTACCTCAAAAAGTGACTTTTTCCTGAATTTGGGTCTTACCCCTTCCCCCTCTCGGGGGTACACTATCTCCCCCTCCAAAAAAACTGGAGGTCCGCTATCTCCCCCTCCGGACCAGGAACTACACTGGCAGTAACTGCGGCTTTAGTAAAAACATGGTCTCAGACTCATTCCGAAACATGACAAACAAAATGAATGACAAACGAACCAGTGAACCGCGGCATGTGGTTGTGCGACCGATTCCAGCCACCAGTTGTGCCATGAAATGACGCGCCGAACCTGTTGGTGTATTGATGTTGGTTGTACCTCGATGATGGGCTCGTGTATCGCGTCGTGTAGTATCGATTCGGATTTGAAAACCCGCCGCGATCACCGGCGGTCGAGCTGCTCGCTGACCCAATTGGCCGGCTGCTGCAACAAACCGCTGCTGATTTCCAGCCTTGTTAATTTTACAGTTTACCATCAAAACGCACGTTGTTGTATTGTTGTTTTCGTTCGCATTGTTCGTCCGCCGCTCAGACGTCGGCGTTGTATTCGGCGTAACATCCATCGACCGAGGTTGATTGTCGGTTTTGGTCGAACGCGGCGAACTCGTGTGGCTGCATATTGCGACAGCACAAATATTGCAAAATATCAAAACAGGATAATCGTTGTGTGGTGAGTAATGTTAGTTCTATAATTCTGCACTCCCAATTATTTTAACGCAGCACATAACAAGGCGTGCTATAAGCTGTCTCCACAAATCAGCGCATTGCAACCTATGGAACAATTGACCATACCTGGCACAGGCTGCATTGTTACTGGGTGGTGTGGATGGCGCAGGCAACATTGAGTGATGTTGTTCGCTGTTGTATCGACCATTGCCATTGTTGGGATGAAATGGGGCGCTACTCGCTGCTGTTGGCGATGGAGTTGGAGACGCGGGTTTCTTGGCGACCGTACCACCTGAATTTATGAGTTCATCAATTTTGTACCATCTGCTGCAACGCCAGAGACGCATACGTGCCCATGCCGTGGGAACAATGTTAAGCCCTTATCGAGGGCAGGAATTCCATTGTTTCACTGGAGTTAATTCAGGCGGTTGCATTTCATCTGTTTACGAGGGTCCAATACCATCAATACCGCACCCAAATCGGGGTACCCGGCTAGCTAGCTAGCTCTCTTGCGCCGGACCCCCAGCTGGCTAGCTTCCTTGCTCGGACCAGTGCTGTGGCTAGGAGGGAGGGAGTCCCCCCAATGGTACCCTACCCCGCCCGGCCGGGTACGCTACCCCCTACCCGCCCCGGTCTGGTACCCTACCCCCCTACCCGCCCCGGCGATTATGCACTTTATAGCACATAAAAATAGGCACGTAAAAAAATTTGTATTGTGCCCCCACACGCCCCGAAAAATCTTCCCCCTCCCCCCAAACCGGATCCCCCCCAAGATTCCAGGTACACTACCCCCTACCCGCCCCGGATTTTTCCACCTATGTACCCTACCCGTCCCGCCAAAGTGGCCACAGCACTGGCTCGGACCAGCTACATCACTGCCCTACACGCTGCGGTTCTTTATCGTTTTTTTCATGAAACATACAAAAAACCGGTTTTCCGGCCACCAGCAGTATAGGACAGCGGACAGGTACTTTATAACTGACCGCTGTTATGCTGCTGTTGAGGAGAACGATTCTGTTGCCGTGACATCTTCGTCAGCGATATAAAATGAAATCAAGCGGCGGAACCGGAACGTCTCAAATTGGCCATTAGCATGAGATACATGAGATCAAACACAACATCGTGCAGCCCGTTGGCCAATAATGCGATGAATTAAAGTTGCAAAAACGTGGCTGCGAATAATGGGTCTCGGTGCCGCCCGTCTTTCAGCTTTGAGAGATTCTAAAAAAACGTCAAGCACTCCGCTTCCGCTCCCACTGCGCTGCGACGACCGATGACGTCCAATACCAAAACGCACACGACCAACGGCTCCAACGAGACGAAACAATAAAAATATACAAGAAATGATCGTCCAAAGGTGGAGCCTGAAAAATTCGAAGCCCCAAGGTACCGTTTGAAAACCAATCACATCACCACAACACATACTATTTTACAGTCACTAAAATCCGGGAATTTATTTTTGAGCAATTTTTGCTTTACTCACAGTTTGTTAACCACCGTCAGTGACTTTCATGCATGAAACAAGGACGCTTTCAGCTGTTTTCGGCCTTTTCAAAGCGATATTATAAGCAGTCCTGTGGCTGGGGGGAGGGGAATCCCCCCAATGGTGCCCTACCCGCCCCGGCAAGTACACTATCGTATTGTCGGAAATAGAACCCCCATGAATTGAACCCCACCCAAATGGCTCGAAATCAAGAATAGAACCCCCCATTAATAGAACCCCACCCCCGACCTTCACCGTACCACAGAGATTAGTGGTATGGTAAGGCTGTGTTGTTGTGTCAAAGTTGTTTGAGCTTGCGTACACAACAGAATACAGCTTTTTAAGCATAATTGCCGTGCCGCTGTTAAAGTTAGAAAATACCGAAAACAAGTCATTTTAGGGGCATTATTAACAATGATTTTTTTCCGTCGGGGGGCCAAATGAAAAATCTAACCCCCCAATAATTGACCCCCACCATAAATTGACCCCCCCCCCAAAATGACCCCAGTGAAAAAATAGACCCCCGGGTTCTATTTCCGACAATACGGTACCCCCTGCCGCCCGCCCCGCTCTGGTACCTTACCCCTACCCGCCCCGCTCTGTCTCTCGTACCCTGTCCCTACCCGCTTCGATTTTTGCTCTCAAAATGCACATTTATCGGTCAAAAATGCCCAAATTTCGACCGAGGTACATTTATGCACGTTTGTTGTTCGTTCAGAGCACATAATACGCTTCCTATTGACGAATACCGTATTCCCTAAAATAGAGCCCCCCCCCAAAAATAGAGCCCCCCCAAAAATACAGCCCCCCTAAAAGGGGTCAGTGAAAAAATAGAGCCCCCCAAAAATACAGCCCCCTCCCAACTTGGAATTCCCCCGCTTGGGGGTCGTAAAGTCAAGTTCCTGTATAAGACACCGTGTGTACAACGTTTGTGGTTGAGTATATGATGACGTAAAGCCTTTTATGGAAGATCTGCACCTAAAAACACTCAATAATGACCAGTAACACCCTGACAGAACTCCATTTTAGGGGTATTTTTGGAACATTTTTTTGAGATTTTGGGCAGCGAAAAAATACAGCCCCCCCCAAAAATACAGCCCCCCCTAAAAGGGGTCAGTGAAAAAATACAGCCCCCCTTGTATTTTAGGTTTTACGGTAGACACGAATAAATGCGATTACAAGCGAAAAAACATCCTTTCTTCAAACCCGTTTTTAGGGGTTTTGGGGGGTATTTCTGGGAACAATTTTTAAGGTTCGGGTCAGTGAATTAATAGAGCCCCCCCCCGGAATAGAGCCCCCCCAAAATGGGGTCAGTGACTTAATAGAGCCCCCCTTCTATTTAGGTTTTTACGGTACCCAGACATTCACAAATATATGTAATATATGTAATTTGTTACATATATTATTTTGGGAGTTACATATATTATTTTAATATATGTACCTAATATATGTAATATATGTACCAATTTTTTTGAAAACTCGGCAACCCCCCTAAATTACTGGAAAACTTCA
>JASAMV010009086.1:0-16783 GCA_030248065.1 Rhynchonema sp. JSB1_4
AACACCGATTTTTGCCTTAAAAAGGTACAGAGGTCGCAATCGGGCCGGCCCGAGCTCGGGCCGGGCCGGGCCGCGATTTTGGGCTTTTGGCTCGGGCCGGGCCGGAGATTTGGAGGGTTGGGCCGGGCCGGGCCGGGCCGCGGCCCGAAGCTTCTGAAGTGACTTATTTTACTGAAAAAGTAGGGATTTTTTGTCAAAAATACTAAAATTTCTGACGGATTCGGCAAGTGAGTGATCAGTATTGTCCAGTGGTGTAGCTACCCAGGCGGGGCGGCAACCTACTGTACCACCAAAAATGTGGGGTGGCAAAGGCAACCTACCTCAGGGTAGTACTTGGGGGGGGTGGGGGGTCCCCCCAAATTCATCTATCTATCGTCAACACTTGATTTCATCTATCTATCGTCAACACTTATGGGCAAATCTATCTATCGTCAACAAATTCTGGGAACAATCTATCTATCGTCAACACATTTCGACCCCAAAATGGGTATTTTTGCCTCAAAATGGCTCAAAATCGGTATTTTTGTCCCAAATGGGCAAAAAATCGCGCGCTACGCGCGGATTTAGTACATCTCAGTACATTTTCATTAATATTTACACATTATTACCAACTTAGTACACTATACTATACCTTGATTTTTGGCGACCCCCCCCCCCACCATCTATCTATCGTCAACAAGTTTGGGTCGACCCCCCCCCCAGATTTCGGACTTGGGTCATCTATCTATCGTCAACACATTTCGGGTCCCAATCTATCTATCGTCAACACCCTGACCAAGTACTACACTGACCTACCTCCTCCTACTGTACCGGCCGAGCGAGGGGGTCGGGGCGGATAAAAATTTTTAGGTCTAAATATTGATGAAAATTCGCTCTATCTATCGTCAACACTTTTTGATTTCATCTATCTATCGTCAACACTTGTGGGCAAATCTATCTATCGTCAACAAATTCTGGGAACAATCTATCTATCGTCAACACATTTCGACCCCAACATGGGTATTTTTGCCTCAAAATGGCTCAAAATCGGTATTTTTTGTCCCAAATAGGTAAGACCCCCCTCGGGTTTTGTGGTAGGCAGTGGTGTCGTTGGGAAATCAAAAAGTCAGGATACCGGACACCCAAAATCCAAAATTTTCGGATACCGGATACCCAAAATGAAAAATCTCGGATACCAGGGGGGGTTGCTCCCTAAAATAAAAAAATTTGGATACCCAGGGGGTTGTTCAAAAAAAGGTCATTTTTTAGCGATTTTGAACATTTTGGAGGTAAAATGGGCGATTTTTACGGTTTTCGGAAAAATTAGGGTAGGAACCCCCTGGACAAAAAGTCAGGATACCGGATACCTCTGGGCTCTGGGCAGTGTTGGGATTGGTATTGGGTATATTGGTATAGGGTCTCAAAAACAGGTATTGTGCCCATGCCTAATTGTGCCCAGGTCTACCCCGGAATAGAGCCCCCAAAAAGGGGTCAGTGAATTAGTAGAGCCTCCCTTGACCAAAGGCAGGATCCAACATAAAACAGGATCCGAAAACAGTACTATTTTGCCTAACATTATAGCAAAAAACAAGTATAAAAAGCGTAATTTTTTGACGTTTTGCCCGACTAAAATTTATCTCTCTCACAATGAAGTGTTTGGGTGTCGGCTGTCGGGTGTTCGGGTTTTTGACTTCGCGTTTGGGTGTCCGGTATTTTCAAAGTGTAGGTGTTTGTGTTTGCGTGTCGGCACCCACCCAAATCCCGCACCCGAGTAAAAAATGGTGTTTTTTTTAAATTTTTGGTGTGACCAAAACTGCACGTCTCAGGTCTCACTTCTCACAGGCCTCCGGTCCCAGCCAACCCCGCATCTACCAGCCAGGCAGGCAGGCACACATGGGTTGCGTCTGCCACTACACTATACTGCATCCCAGTGTAGTTCCTGGTCCGGCGCGGCGGTTAGTGTACCTACCCCTTTTTTCCGAGGTTACCAGACCCCCCCAATTTTTCGATCTGAAGCCATTACCGGCCGAGGGTAAAAAATTCCTCCCGTACAGGTCTGCCAAGCGCAAAAACAATCCCAGAAAAAACAATTATCATGAACATAAAAGAGCGAAAACGAAAGAAAAGCGAGCGAAAGGCAGCTGAAGAAGTCGATAACACTGTCAGCTGCATACAAAATGGCGCACAGACGCGTATCAACAAGAAGAGGAGGAGCCATAAAGCCGCGACGAAGGCGAGCAACGACTTGCCGACAAGTCACATGGAGGAGTCGTTGAGAACGCCAGATGACGACGGTGCTGATGGACTTGATGCTATGAGTGGGAACAATGTCGCTGACTTCTTTGCGTTGCAGGTCTGTGTAAATTTATGTTGCCCACTGAATCCGATAAAGCTGGTCCAAGGTCCATCAACATCCCTCCGCACAAAAGTCTTGGGCCTGGGGTTGAGCGCCGGTCAACGGGTCGATTGAAGGAAGAAGTTCTCGTGGCGAGGCGCAATGTACGTCGTAAATCTATTTTCGTTCCCAATTCCAGCAAGCTGCCTTGTTCCAAGAAACGTTGTTGGCCGAAGACGTGGGTCAAAAACTGATCAAACTGGGATATCGCATCAAGCAAACATTGCTGGATGACGATAATGGGTACACACAACACCATGATTACACCCAAACTGTGCAGGTAATTAAGGCGAATTATTCTTTATGATGTTTTGGTCAAACATATTTTTCAATGAACTAACTATAAATCAATTTGGGCTTTCAGCTGACAGCGCGTGAAGTTCAGTTTTCCGATTTGACAATGTGCGTGCCGTACGCAACTGAACAATCGTCGACCGCAGCTGCCACAGATTGGTTTCGATTCGCAAAGCCGCAATCTGTTGAAGTATGCGGCAGTGTGCTGCAAACAACGGCGCTTCAGCCAGCAGCCACACTGGATATTATGGTAGAGATGCCCAATGTCAGTTTAAAGTGTGCATCTCATATGATAACCATGCACTTGTCGTGATCTTCATTAACTGTGCAGGAACTGTTCGGCCCGAAAGACTACCTCAACTGCGTTTATCACAGCCGTCGTTCCATCTACCTGTGTTTCATTGCAAATCGTTTGCGTCGAACATTGAAACTCAGTGACAATGACATGTCTTGGTCATATATCGGAGACTATGCTCGATCTCCTGTGCTGTTGGTTAAAGTGAAAAGTATGTGGTTTTTTCCTTATGTTTCTTTGGCTTCCAAGTGCTGAACAAGATAATTTTTGTGTAAAAATTGCAGAGCCATCACTGCCTGACGTCCAAGTTCGTGTTATTCCCTGTTTGTCAAAGGAACGGTTTCGTTTGTGCCGTTTTCTACCTTCGACCAGCAACATTCGATCAAATTGGTATTATTCGAATAAAGAAAACTGCGAAGAAGGTTAGCGTGCTTGTTTTCTTCTCTTAGTATTTTCTAAATTCTTTAATATCTGTTTGAGTTTAGAATTTCCGCCAACACCCGGCTACAATCAAGCCATATTACGTGATCAGCTGTTGTCGGATTGTACGTCTCGCGTTTGGGACCAGCTAGCATTACACAAGAGAGCGAACATTCGTGCTGCGCTGCTATTGTTGAAAATATGGTTGAAACAGCGGCAATTATGTGAGGTGGGCGTCAAAATTATTTCCTGACGCAGGTTGACGTCTTGCGTTCAATCACTGCCATGTTTGTTAGGGCGTTGGCGCACTGCCACCTTGGCTGCTGCCCTGTGTCGTTCTACACTGCATGCGTCGGAAAGTGATCAAGCCATCAGCGGAGCCAAGGCAGACGCTGCGCGCCTTGATGAAATTTATTGGCAAGTTTTGTCATTTTGTTATGACGCTGTTTTCGATTTCCGTTTTTCAAATTATTTTGATGCAGACAAAGCGGTAACACAGACAAGTTCTTATCATTTTCTTCAGCTGAGCTCGATTTCGATAATTCCGAGTGCCAGATGAGCTTGTACGACCCGTCCGTGTTGCCGCGTAAATCTGGTGATATTCCATTACCAACATGGCGTGACTTCAAAGCGTGTGCCCCAGCTGTGTTCATTGATTATTCTGGTTACATGAACCTGATGCATTCAGTTGCTGACAGCACGTTGCGCAAGGTTGGTAATCGAATCGGTGTCGGTGATGTTTCTCGTTGAAGATTAAAGATGCTAAACTTTTACAAATTTTAGTTGCGATACGAGGCGAACGCAACATTGCAACTAATCGCCAGATCTCAATCCATGCAACAGTACTTTTATGAAGTGTTTGTCAAACGCCATCAGATTGTGTCATCTTATGACCATTTGTGCCGGTCCGTGTCAGTTGGTTGTCCTTCATGGTACACATTGATCAAAAACTTAATCAACACAACACTCTCATTTTTCAACAGAATCCATCCGACTCAAAGTTGGCGTCATTGGATCGAAGTTGATTCGAAACGTCGCCATGCGTTGATTGACGGACACAATGTGTCAACGATTGTCAGTGACGCAATTGCACCGGTGCTCAGACAGGGACTAGTTGGTCGCGTGGATTTGGTGGATGTACAAAGGGTGACCGCTCGAGAATCGGTACATTTGGGTTTAAAAATGTGTCGAGTACAAAATATAATTCTTTAAAATGTTTTTGTAACAGTGAAGTGTAATTCAGTGGCCCCTGACTGAAAAACCGTCTACGGATCCAATCCATTCTGTTGTCACGTTTGGGCTCGTCTTGTCTGATCTTGATTCGGCGCATGCCGCGCTCGAACGTGGCCCGCCAGCAAATTCAGCCGAGGCCAGTGCATTTCGGAAATTCTGGGGTAAACTTTGCGCGTTATTTTGATCTTGTTTGTTCAAAATTGCCAAGAACTGTCGAACTTATTTTCTGATTCTTTAGGTTCAAAATGTTCACTGCGAAAATTTGCGGACGGCAATGTGTGCGAGGCGGTGGTGTGGAATGCTGATCGACCACATATGAAACGACTGATACCCATGAAGATTGTGAAACATCTGCTCACAACGTGCGTTTCCGCTGAAATCTTGTCGTAGACGTTGGGATTTTCGGATGAAACCTTAAGCCGGCTGTTATCAATTCAGTCATTTTGCATCGTGCCTGATCGATCAAGGTCATTCGATTCAATTCACTGGCTCACAGTTGGACGCGTGTGTCAGTCGATGCGTTCGTGGACATGAGACTGACACGAATGAATCGGTTAGTTCATCGTTGCAAGGGCAGGCTGTTCTCGTTTATTTCAACTTCGGCAGATGGGGTCCGCCTTCGTCGTCTGACTTCCATCAAATTATTTCGAGATCTGGTGATGCTTATGTCATGGCATCGCCTTCGTCCGGTCTGGGACCACGTTTGATTCGAAGACAGTGGCGTGGGTAAATAAATTCCATATTAATACCTGAATTAGAAAAGTCAAATGACTAAGTTGATGGCAAAGTGTGATACTGCTTGATGACAGGCAACATTTGCAACTCCACTAGGTTCTCGAACAATCTCTGCACGACGCATACACGAAATTGACGCAGCTGTTGCGCGCTATAGACACCCTGCCGTTGGGTCTGGCCGGGATAACCCCCGTCGGTGCGCTCTACTGCGGCACTCAGGTGCGTTGGGTGTTTTTGTAATTCAGGCACCGGTATAGTATGTTGTAATTATTGTGTAACAGGCGCTCGCTCCGCCAACCTCATCCTCAGTTGATCGGAGTGCACAAACACGACGTACGGCTCTGCCTGGCGCGTCCGACACCGTGCCTGAACACAGACCGACTGTCAATGGTACGTTCTTTGATTTAAAAATGGTGCGGTTTTTATTCTCTTTGATGTGACTCTTCTATTCATATTTTTGTAGTACATCTAACGCTGGAGCAGAGTGGCAAATGGCCGAACGACGCCAGCGCTGTGCGACGCGTCAAAGCAGCGTTCTACATCAAATTGGCCGAAATATTCTCAGAACAATTCAAATGTGTCGCGAATGCAACAGTCGATTATGCGTTGATATTGGTGGTTGGTTTTTGGACATGTTGTGATGTTGGTTAATGGGGTTCGGCGCACGCGAAAAATCAGTAAAATCATTTCGAAACCAAAAACATAAATGAACTTCAAAACCGAACAAGAACTATCTAATTGACAAAAAAACGCTAAAATGTTAACCACCGGGATCTTCGCGATCTCGTTTTTTTGCTACAGTTTTTTTTGTTTTTCTCGTTAAATATAATATATAATAACATAATTTTTTGTTTCTCTTCCCCATAAATATCCAAAAAAAACTGATTGTGTGCGATTGCGTAGCACAATTTCATGTAAAAAGGCAGTACCGATTAAATTTGAAAAAGTCAAATCAAAATCAGGTCATTATTGAAATTGCGTTTCTTTCAGGACAGTTTCATCTTCAAACTGACAATCACCTATGAGCGCGAGATTGAACTGATCGCATTAGCGGATTCAGAACAAGCACAACAGCGAAAGACGCAAAACAACAACATGAAAGTGAAGTTATCACCGCGAGCGTTATTGTTGCAGCGAGATATCGTGCATAGAGCACGTCTTAGCACGGCTGTGATCAGGTTTGTCAGGGCCTTCTGCTGTGTGCCGTAGACTTTGGCTGATAGTTAAATGTTTGGTGTTGCGATAATTTAGTTTTCTATCCAAATCGCGAGGGAGCTGGTCCGCTGATTCGCTCTCTTACCTATCAAAAAACCAGATCATTTTGCTTGTTCGTTCCTTCATTTCTGAAAGTTTGTCGAAGTTCATCGAAAGTCTGGATCAAAAATATTTTGGTCAGACCAATCTTCAGTAAATTTGAATTTGGAGGAAAGTTGAACGCACCACCGAAAATGGCTTGTCCCGACAGAAAAAGTCGAATGAATATAGACTAGATTGCCCCAAATCGTGTTATGTTACCGCAGTCTATCAAACGCGCACGGTCTCTATCGTTTGGTGTGTCGTGTTGCGCGTCGCTGGATCGATTGTCACATGTTGTCGACGTACGTCTGTGATGAGTTGGTGCAGCTGTTGTGCGCGCATCTGTTCCTGCATCCAGAGCCACATCAAATGCCGAAGTTGGTGTAAATTGGGCTGAAGTGGCAAGATTTGCAGGGGCGATGGCTGTCTTGACATTGAGACATTGATGTGAAACTATTTTTCAAACGGCTTACGCACGTGCAGATCGGCTCTGTTTATGGCGACATCCCTGGTTATCCAGTTATGCTTGGCTCAGTTATCCTTGAATGAGTTCTGGTAGCACACGTAATCGATCGCATGTAGCTTTTTTTCACAACACGCTGATTGACAATCATAATTTATTCGCAGATCTGCCGTCACGGGTTTCATCCGTTTCCTGACGCTTCTCTCCGCGCACAATTGGCTCGGCTCACCGCTGATTGTGAATTTCAATGACGAATTCACTGGCTAGTGTTTTTTTAAATTTTTTGTGCTTTTTGTTGTTTGCTTGCGTGTCTGCTGATAAGGGCTGAATCTGCAATGTTTGTTCATGGTTTGATCTTGGACAACCAAGTCGATTTAGACAATGAATGACCTAATGTTTCATTGCACTTGCTCCAGCCGATCACACCATCCAACTTGAGCGTCAATTCGTGCAGCACCGTCCCACCCTGCCCCCTATGTGTGTGGTGACACCATTGGATCACACGGGCACAACATGGACTCGACCCCAGCCGTCACCGACCATACTGAATCGGTTGGTGAAACTCGCGACTATGGCACTGCAGCAAATTGGGGAACTGGTGCAAAGTGGTGATGGGGCAACTGGAGGGCACGATTGGGTGGTTAGTTGCTGAATCATGTTGCGTTGCGAAATTTTCCCTATTGGTCTTGGTTCTGCCACTCGTTTCCATTTATTTGAAATGCGTGTTCAAGTGCTGGCTAATGGTACAGTCGTCAACTGAAGTGGTCAACTCACGTCGTCAAATCAAGCAGCCTTTAATGAGCGCGCGAGAAATTATACATGAGAGTTGACGACAGTGCTATCAGCCGAAATGCTAACGGTATTGTCCTTTCACCCCTTGTGGTTATTACCTAACAAAAAATCTTTTCAGTGAAAGTAAAGTTGCACTTTTTCCGGAAACTGGAAAAAATCGTTTTTTTCTAATTTTTTTGAAAAACGTTTTTTTCCGATATTTTTCAGGCCAAAGGTTGGTCTGCCCAAACGGGGTACGTTTAGGCAAAACGTGGCCTAAAATTGCTTCATGAGGAAAATACATCCTTGACAAATCGACCAAAACAGATAGAAATGGTGTTTTTGCACGATTTGAAAAACTGACATCGCGACTTTCCAAGTTGTTTGAAAAGTTTGGAAACTTTTCCGACATTTTTCCAATGCCGGAAAATATCGGTTTTTTATTTTGGCCTCTGAAAATACCGTTTTTTCGTTTTTCTTCCAGAAGAAACCGGTTTATTTCCACCTGCAACTATAAGTGAAAGTAGTTTTTTGCAGCGAACACTGTTCACGCCCAGCTTCGATGTGTATGACGTACTGATCAAACTGCGATCCGATCGTGTTGCGAGACGTGCAGAATCGCTAAGTATGATTTTGGATGCTAGAAAACGGCGAAAACGAACCAAAGATGATCCTGCTGTGCCGGTCGCGCCGCAGTGCATGCCGGTGGTTGATTTTGATCCGGTGCGGTTGTACGTGGAAGAGCTGCAGGTGGGGGTATGAAGCGGGCTTCGAAAATTATTGGTTACACTTTATTTATTTCGCGTCAACGACGTGCTATTTCAGCAAACGTTCGATGATTTGGCACTGTTTTTCTACGATCAGGGTGGTGGTGACACGATTGGCGTCTTGTTTCGACCAAATCTGACATTGGGCTCGATTGCGGTCAGTGAGGTTTCACTCAGTCGTTCGTCGCGTGATAATAATGAGCAAATAGGTTTATCTTTTACTGCTGATCAAGAGTGCAAGAATTTTATTGAATTCTATTTGCAGCTAACGAGACTGGCTGGCCGAAAACCGAGTTCGGATCGCACCGAATTGACTGGCAATATTGATGCGATCGTGGAGGATTGGGTGACGATGGGTGTTGGATTAGTGGATAGGGTGGTGCGACAACGCGAACTGTAGATGACACACGTATTCAAAAATCGACTGTTGTCAGTATTGTCTTGTTACTTGTCGGTCACAATAACAGAATTTTGAGATTCGCAGTTGGTTTGGGTGTTTTCCATGGGTACAGTTGGAACATTTCCGCTTCTCACTTATCCAGCTGCCGAAGCATTTCATAGCTCCGCCTGTTATTGGTCGCACAATGACTTTATAAGAATTGGTCAAATTTTTTTCCTGAATCGTAAAGCAGGAAAGTGACGGGGCAATGACGTTGCGTTGCGTGATCGCACACAAAGCATGTAGTAAAGAGAATGTTTCAGACCGGCAGCAACGTGGTTGATCTGCTAGATTATTTTTAGCTGAAAATGTTTTGTCAAAAATACAAGTAGCATAGTGGTTAAGGTTAAACCTGAAGATCAGGGTAGATGAATTCTGATTTAGTCATTGTGCGACCAATACCATATCGATTTGTTTGCTTCGTTATTGTTGCAAATTGCCTGATATTTTGTGTCTTGTTGTCTGTTGTGGCCAATAAAGGGGATTTTTATGTTCTTTACTGATGTCTTAATTTTCTAGTGAATCAAGTTTCCAACTGATTGCCCAATTAATAGTTAATTGGCAATTATTGTCCGTGCGAATGTGTCCGTTTATACAATGTTCATGTGTACATGCTGACATTCTCTCAGACACTCCGTTGCAATCACAATGTCAATTGATGACCCGATCGATGCACTGGCAGCGTCACTGTCAAGTGCGTACAGTGAATCGAATACAGCCAGCACCGCTAAACCACATCCGCGATTTGGACAGTACAAAGTTGGAGGGGCGGGCGGCGCTGATGAGTCACAGAAAAAACGCA
The DNA here is from genome assembly GCA_030248065.1 of Rhynchonema sp. JSB1_4. Taxonomy (NCBI): domain Eukaryota; kingdom Metazoa; phylum Nematoda; class Chromadorea; order Monhysterida; family Xyalidae; genus Rhynchonema; species Rhynchonema sp. JSB1_4. The sequence continues at coordinate 9,890 of JASAMV010009086.1, forward strand.
GGGACGAATTTTTGGAAAGGCATAAGAAGTTGGTGGTGTTAGTATTTGTCCGAAATTGTCCTTTTGGGGTCCTATTTTAGCATCTTCACCTATTTTTATACGCATAACGTTGATCTCTGTACCAATGGCCCAAATATGCATACCTGGCCAGCTACTTACTAATCTCTACTGAGCTGGACCCCGCCAATTATCTTCGGTATTTCTACCAGCCGGACCAAATGCATCACTGCTCTGAAGACTTGTGAGGCTGAATCACGCGTGGTTTACTCCCGGTCCACAAAAAACCGAAGATACGTTTACATGCAAGAAACTCGCTAACGAAAATTTTTTCTTATGTTTATGTATGACGTTTGTGTAAGTCCATTTCGTGGAGCGGGCCCAAGACCACAGCGCAAGTTACGCCTAAAATTCTGCCAGCAGAAGCTCGTGGGTTCACAGGCGGCGTGCACCACTACATTGTCAGTAAAAAATGGGCCGTGAAACAAAACATGGTAATAGGAGCATGTAGTTGATTCATTTGCGCACAAACACAGATCTCGTGACGATGCGGTCAACTACGCACGATGTCTGGCGATGGGTGAAGGACTGACCGACGAAGACCAGGACCCAGATATGGACACCAGCACTGGCAGCGAAAAAAAGCGCAAGCATCGAACGACGAACAATTATAGGAAACGATACTATAAGGATCGGGTCAGTTTCAAAATTTTGTGCCAGCCAAATTGAATATTTTTGGGGAAAATGTTAATTGGACTGAACTGAGCTTTCCACAAACAAGTCAAAAGGACAGTTTTTATGGCACACGAACAGAAGAGCGGGGAAGGTCAAGACGACGTCTTTGCAGAATGTCGTTGTTTTGGACATTTCGCGTTTCTCCCACGCTGTCCCAGACCAACGGCACCTGCGGTGTTGTCACGAGTGAAACATTAGCAATTACTTAATCATCAGCTGTTGCAGTTGATGTTGAGTGAATGGCTGGTTGATATCCCGGACACAAGCGAGTTGGACACCGATTGGCTGATGGTACCATGTCCGGTCGGCAAACGTTCGTTGGTCGTCGCTGCCAAGGTTTGATGCTATCAATATTGTATGTTGTTGATGTTTCTTTTCTGAACTTTTTGTTTTGCTTCTGTTTGGTTCGCGTTTCTGTTTGTAACGAGTGAAATTTTTCTTATTTGTTTTAAAGTCCCGTTGCTCATCATAGAATCGACAATCGAGTAAAGTGTTAGTGTTCTGGATGTGCTAACTGGAGCAATGTCATTTCAGGGCGTTACCGGTGTGTACACAAAAAGTGGCTACAAACTGGGAGAGTTTTACACTGATCTGCCGGGTGGGAATCGGAACTTTAAGAAACGTTAGCTCGCTTGCTTTTTTCTCATATCCTTCTTTGTTTGAAAATATTTTTTCAATATTTCACACAATCAGTTTTGCAGATTATACACTGATCGACTGCGTGTACAGCGAGATCGAACAGAAATACTACATGCTGGACTTGATCAGTTGGAATGCGCAGTCGTTTCTTGATTCTGAGGTGGGGAAGTTTTTGCGAAAGAATTCATTGAAATTCATACAGTCAATGCAACCTGACACGTTCTTGCAGACAGAACTGCGTTTCTTCTGGCTGCAGTCCAAATTCATAGAAACACCATCGTTGCGTGAGAAATCGGCCGACAATCAACTAGTGTTCGATGTACTGCCCAGTTGTGCATGTACGGTACAGGCAATGCAAACATTCATGCATAGTGATATGCCGTTTGAATCGGAGGTCGATGTGGTGGGGAGTGAATCTTTTGTGCGTTATCATGATCATCGTATGTCATCACACAAATCAGGTCCCTTCCGTTTCAGCTTGATGGCCTGCTGTTCTACCACAAGCAGTCTCATTACACGCCCGGTCCATCGCCGCTGGTTGGCTGGTTGAAACCGTTCATGATGAAGGAGATACTCAATGTCGAGGTACCGGTCAAATACCAACGGGACACGGAGACAACGGCTGGGTTCATACAGACCTTCAACGAAGAAAGGAAGGATAGAAAGGAGGCAAGTGGCAGGAGATCGACCGATGTTATGTGCATCGATGATACTGCTGATGTTTCCAAAGAGGTTAAATGACTTTAATGAGAACTACAGAATTTTTTATTTACATTCCGGTTTGTGATGTGATGATCATTATGCAATTTTGTCATGTTTTGTTATTCGAGCATAAAATGAAGAGATCTCCCAGTCTCAGTGTGTATTTCTCTCCGTTGTCATCCTTTCTGTTACTTTTTGTTGCGTTTCACTCGCTGTGCTCAGCGTGCTCCTGCTGACATTCTGTTCTGTCCCTTGTTAATCCCTATTGTTGTGAAACAACATTTCTTGCAGCGTGTTCCCTGATTTCCCGAGCTGGTGTTTCACCTGATTTCAATTACGCACCACTGCATGTCGCGTGCCGAATCAATACCAATTTGCCTGTTTTATCAAGCGCGTCATGCAGGGTGTGCCCAAATTCCTGCTAATTCTGTTGTTCTACTGTGCATCGTTGCTACATTCTGTCATTAGTATGCCTTCCTTCACTGAATGCGGCGTATCGCCGCTGTACGACTCGACACGACACATACTGACCAAATCGGACAGGTGACGAGCTTTCGGGTTCATTCATTAGGAAATCAGCTTGATCCAAAATATGGACGGGTAGTTCCTTGTTGGGAAAAAAATCATGGTTGTTGCTTTTTGCATTGAGAATGAGAGGAGTTGGCCATGTTCATAAAACTAAATAAACACTGCTGCACACTCCTTTTTCGACCATTTTTCACAGACGAGCGGTGCGTCAGGGTATCGTCAGTGCAAGTGGCACGTGTGTGCGAACGTAAATATTTTTACCAACTCTGTGTGCTTCACAGAGTGGTCGGCGGTGATATATCGGAGCCGGACGCATTCCCGTGGACCGTATCCTTACTCAAAGACAACATCCACGTTTGTGGCGGCGCGCTGGTCGATGAACGATTCGTGCTCACCGCTGCACATTGTGTCGTCAAACAGTTAGTTCGCTTCATTTTTTGTTGGCTTGTTTTGGCGTTGGTTGTCTTGGCCGCATGAGTGACCAGGTGTGGAGTGTTGACGATGACCGGATGCGCCACCACTTCGATGAAACTGACAGAAGCGCGGTGACACACGTTGGCAACTTGCGCAAAAATTTGTGTGCTGCTCACTGTTTGCGCTTTCTATTTAGTCAGGTTCGCATTTGCATAGTCAACTTAATGTTTCACGTTCACAACGATTGAGAATGCGCGCAATCCAGGTATTTTTTCAATATCAGTACTTAACCCAAACTACTCGTGCACCATTGGCTTGTATATCGATATGGATTTCAATTCATTTGCCCCCAACCCCGATTGCAGCCCAAAAGCGCAGCGTTACGTGGTGCTGACGGGTGGTCACGGTCGGTATAGCGGGACGCGTATTCGTGTGAAACGGGTGATTGTGCACGAGCTGTACGATCGATTCTTTCGTCGCGCCTACGATTTTGCGCTGTTGCATCTGGAGACGGCCGTGCCACGGACGAACAGCACCGAATACGCGTGTCTGCCCACGTTTGTCGCCAATCATGCTCGACCCTGTATTGTTACTGGTACGGTTGCGAATGGGGATGCGGGGTGATAAGCAAGCTTGATGAGCACATCAAATCATAAATCTACTGCACGCCGATGAGGTGTAACGTTCGTCTGTAGAACTTTGATGCGCTGTGCTCATGGTACTGGTAACAGGTGGGTCTGACTGCGTTCGTTGAGTCCACAGTCAAGGCACGTCTAGCTGAAACGGAAACGTTCTTCCAGTCTCTGTAGCATGTTTACCTTGAGGATGATGACCATTGTTACCTGAGTTGGTGCCGACGCGATAAATTAACTAACCATTGTTACCTCCTATTCTTGAAACGCGCAACTTAGAAACACGCGCAGTCGCAATTGTAAGCCACGTTTCAACCCATACAATATTTCCTAAATGTTAACCACTCCCCGGCTGTAAGAGCTAAGCCACCACCACGACCAATACCCTCGTGTAAACAACACTGGAATGATTGTTTGCTTGCAGGTTGGGGCAAGACACAACCGAGTGGTGCATTCAGCCCGGTGCTGCGTTACGTCGAGGTGCCCGTTGTGACCGAGGGCATCTGCAACGACTACCGTCACTACAGGGGCATGGTGCACATCCCATCGATGATGTGCGCTGGAAAGGACGAGGGTGGTGTTGACGCTTGTCAGGTGCGGCACAAGGGGTGCTCATAGGAAAGTGAATACGTTTGCGAATAGGGTCTGACGAGCGCTGAATTAGCGCAATCTCTGTGGCATCATAAAAGCTTGTCAATAAGTACCATAATACGATTGAACAGAAAATGTTTCATCGACCATGTAAGTTGTCAGGACTGACCATTTACAATGTTTGTGAACAGTTATACGCTAACAATTCTTTTAGGAGAAACTTTTCAAACGCGTTGCCTGATCCGTAAAGCGTATGATGCGTGCACTGGCTATAGCGGTCACGTGACTTCAGTAGCCAGTGCACGCATAATGCGCTTTACGGATCAGGCAACGTGGTTGAAAAGTTTCTCCTAAAAGAATTGCCTGAGTATACTTTGAATAATTCTGAAATCTCTGTACCATACCCAATAACGAAAGAAACCCCCTGAGGGTAGGCAATGCCACATTGTCACTGCTTTACAGCCTACTTCGATAATATGTTCACCCAACATGATTGCCTGATTTTGCAGGGTGACAGTGGTGGTCCTCTTGTATGTGAGCTCGGTGGTCGTTGGCAGGTACACGGATTGGTGTCCTGGGGTTGGGGTTGTGCGCTGCCCAATGTGCCTGGCGTGTATTCGAAGGTGATTGCGGTCAACGGGTGGATTCGTGTCAAGATATTGCACATTGAGCTGGCCGAAAAGCGAATCAAGGACAATTTGACTGGGTGACATTTGACACATTACCACTGATTTGAAGACTGGTGTTTGTGGAATGGCGTGGTGCCTTTTGATGTCATTATACCATGCTCTTGATTTTCAATGAAGTATCAGTTTCTCGATGAGCGGTATTCAGCCTTGAAAATCAGAGTATCTGAGACCTTACACGTCGAATTCACGTTGTTGCTTGACTGACGCATTGCATGTATGTTGATATTCATTGTTACAGTTGTATCTCACTGTCTCGATGCTTGCATACCTTCTTTCTTTCCTTTCTGCGCACTTCTCTTTCATTCACTATCGACCTTTCACCACACTTTTTGCTCATTCACGTCACGTTTGATCTTCTGGTGCTATATTTGTTATCAATCTTGTTTCTTGATCGCATGTTTGTTGCGATTGTTTCGGTGCAACACATGTCCGCTGTGAAATATTTCGTGCTTCGAATAACTGACGGTAAGTTACCTGTGAATACTTTACAATGTGTTATTCTCATTTTCTGATGTTCCAAAACTGTTACTTTTAGTTGACCGCTATTTATGTGATGAAGTTTGCTCGAATGAAAGAATTGTAAACAGTTTTATTCTTCGTTTATATGCCCTTTTTGAAACATCATCATAGGAGATAGAGATTGATTATGCACAGACAGGGTAGTGACAGAAATTGGTAAAGCCTTGTTCACTGTGAGAAAGGAAGTTCCAAAATATATAGTCCGAAGCTTTCGGGAGCAAGCCTCTGGCATCCTGAGCGGAGTATTGTTTTCGCTGGTCAACAGAATGCAGGTTTGAAAATCCGAAAGTTGTAAACTGGAATGGGAACAACATAACACAACAGTAATACTCGTATAATAAATAGAATGGTGGAGCATTGTCATACAAATAACTACACAAAAGCATAACTGAGCTGGATTCGATGAAAATTCACAGTATGCCCAAATCAGTTTTATTATACAATCACAAATCTGCCAGTATCCCCGACGCTGTCACGCTTTAGTTATTACCAGATAGTAATTCGAAAAAATGCAATAATCTGCAGTTGGAGCATCAGAATCACACTAAGCCGGCCAATCAATAGATCACACATTGTAATCCTCTGAGCTTTGTGTCCTCCTATTCGGCATGTGCACTATGTCGCGTCCGCTGGGCAGATTGTGGCACGGCCAGATCCACAACAAGACTGGACCTATTACGAATTGAAAATAAACTATTGTTAGTTTGCAACTGGCTAACCAACAAAATATGAATCCAAATAAAGTACAAAGTTGCGAATGTGCATAAGATACCTGGCCCGCATACTTCACGCATGAGCGCGCGTCGCGTTTTGTGAGATCGATACGGACCACGACGTTGCACTTGCTCGACGGCGGTCTCATCGGAAAGAATCGCTTGAATCTGCAAGGGAACAGGCGGCAAAATGCTGAAATGATTTATCACCCAAATGCAGCAAGATCTTCGTACCTGATCACAGGATACGGCCACAACAAACAAAGTGAACAAGACGGCTTCAATTGTGACGAAGATTGTGTGCAACCTGGAATTGATCGCTTCTTAAATTGTCCAAATTGCAATGCGTTACCTTTGGTGCGGGACTGGGGAAGATGGCCAGGCTTGTACGCGTAGCACAGACACTTGCGACTCATTATGGATCAGCGAGTTGGGTTTACGGACGGTTTCGTGCCGCCAACCAACACAAACAGACACAATAACACTAACACTTTGGTGTGATGCAATTGTTCGTTCTTGCACCAATTCTCAATGCACGGATACGCCCATCCGGCGACGACCAGTCCAACGGCGTACATCGATGTCACACCGACATAGAAGAGGAATTGGAGAAAGTACTTCTGGTTGTACTCGCCCACGCAGTTGTTGATCCAGGGACCTGTGCAGAACCAATACACAATGGTTGGAAATCACAAATCAGTAAACTGGACTGGGCTGAATTCACATGATATAAAC